>JAAAKL020013083.1:0-12662 GCA_010016065.2 Carybdea cf. marsupialis auct. non (Linnaeus, 1758)
AAAAGAAACACAAAAAGAAAGGCAGGCACATCTGGATTCGCATGACCAAGGACCTGAATCTGACACTGAGGCTAGCCGAGGTGAATTTTTGGTTGAAAGTCTATGAGCAGAGCCGATGTTTGAACATTTTGCGGAAATCTTTAGCATTGACATGGTCCAGAAATTAAAGGTTTTGCAGCAAAACCGTCGAGTATAAACTTTAATTCAAATTTGCAGAATCAAACTACCATGCAAATAAAGTTTGTTACAAGGAAATGCAAAAAAATTTGAAAACTTTTGGTCTTGCTCAGCATGACTTGCATGACCTCTGGCTTCGCTACTGACGACAGGTAATACAAAATCAGCTGCAAATGGCTGCATAAAGCGAGGAGCACAATGAAAGAAAACCTAGATATGAAGGACTTAGGAAAAACTGAAAGGAGTAGAATGCTACCTAATGGCATCAGTACAATCCTGCTTTCCTGGCAAATTTGTAGGTACTTGTAACTTCAGGTATTCTAAGTACTCGAAAGAAGAAATGATGCAGTTAGGTACATTGCTGACCTTTGCTACACCTCTCTGTTGTCAGAACTGCATTTCTACAGTTAATCATGCTACCACTCGTTATCAGGGCTTGGGGTAGAGGGTGCTGGGGCACATGGTTCACGTCTTCATGTTGAGACGCACCAACGAGTCATTTTGGCAGTATGGATTACTTACAATACTCTTCTTGTACCTAGAATCCTGTACACTTTTCTGTATGATGCATTTAGTGATATTCACTGTGAAGCATGCGATTTCTTTCTATGTGACGTCGGTCTACAAGGGGAGGGAAGAGATCCAGTGCAATGCCAACATTTTGATTCATATGAATGCTTATTATAGGGAAGCTGGAAGACATTCAAGATGCTTTATTCTTAAGACGGCCCCAATTCTATTCAAGGAACGTTTGGTTGTTAATAACGGGATCACATTGCGTATTTTCGTGTCGTCCCCTCCTTCCCTACTGTTTCAAAACTCTCTCTTACTGTATCATCTGGCAACTGGTCTACCTGCTAGTGTATTTAAAACACTCTTTGTCTCTTACTTTTGTTGGGACTTAAAGGAAACTGCCGCCTAGATCACCAATAAGTCAGCCCTGTAATTATCAAGGAACGTGCTGTCATGATTGTTATTTATATCTGATTCCTCCAAGCTGCCATGCCGTTGTATCTCACACTCGGATCAACAGTCTACATGTGCGTATGATAAAAAGTATCGTCAAATGTTGACTAAAACTGGGAAAATACTTGACTAATAATTTTAAGTTGTAGAACTCGTGTACCCGATGTATCATAACTGAATTACATTTTAATAAGTTATTTAGTAATATATAAAATTCAAAAAATTAAACAAGACATTAAAACAAGCTTTCGAGCTTTCCACTCTTTGTCAGTTCTACACGATATAATCAACCTTGGGCGCATTTAAGCAAAAGATGGCTGAATTAAAATAGTTTCTAAAAGAATAAAAAAGGGGGGGTGCTATCTATTTACAACATTACGTCAGGCAAAGATAAAAGATGATAAATAAAATTGTAAAAACCTAAAAGCACAACCTATTTACATTAAAAGTCTAAAACATCAATAAGAATATAATGAGGAAAAACAAGTGATACTGGTTATTTACTAAAACGATGGAATCTCTGATATTGCAACTGGAATTCCTAAGGTGCCTACGTAAAACATACCGTTTGTACTCTAGGAAGGGGTGCAAAGCCTACATATGGGAGTTTCGTGGACTGAAATGATGCTTCCAACAAAAGACTGAATGAGTATAATATGGTTAAAGACTCGAATAAGTTTATTTTTGAAACGGTTGAGTTGTAAACAATATTTATAGCGCTAGCCTCGTCTTGAGGATCCCATTGAGGAACTAAGGAGCGTCGGGCCACTAGCAATATCTGAAGAGGCGCCGTCATGAGGATCCTGCTGCTGTGGGGAGGGTGATAGCGCCATCAAGGTGCTACCCTAAATAAAAGGGGGGACCGACGCCCCAAGGGTGACCCTGCAAAACAGGAGCAGTCAAACACCCCTTATGTATTGTGACAACAGCCGTCAAGAGAACCCGCACTTAATTTAAATGATCGGAAGCTAGCTTTGTATAATATCGTTGTATTTGCTTAAACAGTTAGTGTTACGTTTCGTTTAACACGTGGGGATGAAATGTCTGTAATTTATAGTACCAGAACGCTTCCCTTTCCTGTAACTTGGCTTCTGAATCTTGTTGTTTTATGAACCGTATAGCTAAATACACATCCACTTATGTAAATGTTAGTTCCTATGCGCCTTTGTGCACAAGAGACACAAGCACGCCTTTGAAAGCTACTTTGT
Source organism: Carybdea cf. marsupialis auct. non (Linnaeus, 1758) (assembly GCA_010016065.2). Classification (NCBI taxonomy): domain Eukaryota; kingdom Metazoa; phylum Cnidaria; class Cubozoa; order Carybdeida; family Carybdeidae; genus Carybdea; species Carybdea cf. marsupialis auct. non (Linnaeus, 1758). The sequence continues at coordinate 2,352 of JAAAKL020013083.1, forward strand.
GTAATTTGCCAATATGTCGAACAAGTGAGCACGCGTTGTGATACTTTATAGATTCGTTTACCTTCAGGGCAAAATAAAACGAATCTGAGGCATCTATTAATTGAAATAACCAATCTTCCATTCCATGATGGTCTTCCTGGCAGAAGTGCTGAAATAAGTGAGCCTGACTGATAGACTTTCATGTTTCCCAATTTTCCGTCTTTTTACTTCTCACAAAATTTCTAAATTGACTTTTGTAATTATTAAAGGGTGTTCTGAAGGCAATGATTATACTCCCTACATAATATACATGATTGCTTATGGCGCTGGCGGGGATCAAATCCGGGACCTCTCGTACCGCAAACGCTGACCCAACCACTTTACTAAATAGTGCATTACCTAAGTTGACAATTCGTGAAGTCAATCCCGAATTCTCACCACCACCAGTAACGTTTTGTTTTCTGTTTCATTTAACGCTTCATCAGTGTCATTTCCATATGTAAGTACTCAGGGAGAGTACTCGGACAAAATGCCCGTCGCGAGTTGCAGAATGTTCAAAACTTTCTAGGAAGATCAAGTAAAGCAAATCGTGGCAACGTTGGAACCATAAGTGATGGGCTGGGGGGGGGGAGGTATGGCTTAACCCTCTTGAGATAGGTGGGAGTCTATTGGACTCAAGGCACTATATTCTCCCCATATATATTGAGAACCACTTGTTTAGACTTGAAGTTATTTTACTGCATCAAATGCCTTAAATAGATGTATTTTAGGGGCTGATACATGAATGGAAAGTCTTACCAGTTTGCATTCCTAAATAACAAATTTCAAGAAGTAGTATCAATACAACAGTGTGGTCCTTTCTTCCTTTACCCTAATTCCTTGAGTGTCAAATATGTAAGGAAAACTGCAGCCTTACATAAAGCTTATGCAAATAAATGCGCAAGAGCTAATATGCGATCAATAATACGATGTATGCAGTGATATGACCTTGGCACTTTAACCTATTAACCTATCGATGTCCAACCATATTACCACTCATACAATAAATTGAACGATTTGAATCTACAGGGATTAAAAATGAAACTTGATTAGATTATGCCAAATACTACATACTAAATCACTACAATATCAGCCTATATAGCCTTCATAAACAATTTGGTAATGCAAAATGCGTATAATTCAAAAGATGGCCTAACCAGTAACCGTAACACGTTTCTTATTTTTTACAAGACGTTACCTATAACTATGCTACGTGACGCACGTCCTTAATAAAAACTGTTTTGCTATTGATCTTGATGACCATGAACTGGTCCAGGAATTGCTATAGCAAATGCTGATAGCCTCATCAGGATTCTCATGATTTGTGTATAGAAAGATATTCAATACTCAAAATATCAGCTTGCCGTAAGTACCTAGATGCAGTTGAAAAGAAAAAACTCGACAACAACTACTTAAGTATGGACTCTTCAAAAATACCAAGATCTAGGTGGTGTTAAACATAGTAGTTGAAATGTTTAAACACTATTTGTGCACAATACAACAGATAAAACAATGTTGGCTAACTTTAAGGTTCGTGCACATTCCAATTGCGGCTTAGTTGCTTATAAGCAAAAGGTTGACTTAGTGGCTCCTAAGTATATGTCACTTTGACAATGCTAATCAGAAGTTCTCGTCCTGGTTTGTCAGTAGTTAGTTCCTCAAAGAAAATTCTACCTATGGTTTACAAATCAAAGCAACTCCTGACTACCGTTACTTCGAGATTCACTTGTATGACAACTTAAATTCAAAAAGTAACAAAATGTATAAAGGCGAGTTTATTTTTTTGCTATTTTAGAACCAATTGACAACAAAACAAGAAAACATGTGCCTTTGAGATAAAACGAATTCGTTTCGTCCTTGAGCCTTGAATCTTGATTTATAAAATCATTCCAAATTCAAAGTCACACAATTTTAAATTCACACAATTTCAATCTGTTTTTTCATTCTGCATGTGTTCGTAAAGTATTTGCTTTTCGACAAATGCATTGACTATACAAAACATTTGATGATTAGCAACTTAGATATTACAAACAATCGTGATGATAATGATGATGATGATGCCGCTATAATGACTTGCACTCCCCTTTGCAGGGGTTAGGGTGTGCCTATGGGACTTGTTACTGGAGCATAGAGCACTGTTAGACCGGATGTCCCTCCTGACGTCACCAATCGCCCCTCCGGCATTTGGACCATGACTCTCTTGAACTGAAGGCAAGGAAATTCTACAAGACCACGCCGACCACGTTGTTTACTTTGATAAGCCTCTTTAAATTTGCATTTTATGTCACGATAGCTATAATGTTAGCAGTATTAGTTGTTGATGATGTTGCTGTTTTCTTGTTTGTTTATTTTGCCTTTTACGAACGCCTGGGTACCTAGTCTTACTGTACCATGCGCAATATCAAAATATAGCAAAGAAATGTTTTTGAATTGCATGTGTTCCAATAAAGTTATTGAGTTTGATAAAATAAACATATAATTACGAGTATGTGGCTCGATTTTACAGCACTGATAAAGCTACGGAATTTTTTAAAGTTGCTAGTAGCTTTTTTTAATATATATATGATCTCACTTTATGGAAACAGATCACGACATAGGACTCATCAGAGGATTTTCATGAACTTCATATGTATCTAAGCATGACGTCTTGCATTTTAGCAATTGACAAAGCTGATTCTCACAGGAATTTCTCTTCAAATGATAATGCATCTATAGTAAGGCATTACAGGTGTTACATTACTTATGAACGCATTTCATAATCAGCATTCTTGTTCATAAGGAGTGTGGTAGTACATTTCTCACAAATATTTGTACCTGGGTTAACCGAGAAACGGGATAACGTTTGTCAATCAAGCTCAAAAATATTGTGAGGATGACCTCTGGTTGACAAAAAAAATTATCTTTTCCACCATCTGCATTCAGGTTGAATAAGATCTCGTATTGCTTGGTAATATATATTTAAGCAAGAAGACGATCTGTGAAGAGTTTTAGCTGAATAAAATTTATTGTATCTGTTATATAATTCCAGTGATTCATTGTCATTTGCAGTTACTACGAATGATAAAGACGAGAAGGTGGGTTTAGTTTCACTATAAAGTATTGTTTCAGGTACAATTAAAGATACAACACTACTCGTCAGTCTTTATAAACCTAAAAGAAAGCAACTTCCAGGGGACGAGCTTTAATAGTCAGGAGAAAGAAAGAGCTCAAAATGATAGATCTAGGAACATACTTCAAATAGAGCTGTCAGATAAAATAATGAAGCACTCTCTATGGAACTTATTCTTTTCTCCTATGACACTAGTTGATTATAGAAATTGTCGCCGTGCTCAAAACCAGAGGAGTCAAAAACTAGTCGTGTAATAGATAATTCCTTGGACTCATGTTATCAAAACAAGTGAGTGTATTATATATGACGTTAGTGCTTCTCTGTTTACGTTATCTATTCTTTGCTTTTTACGTGACAGTCAGATACACGATCGCAAAACAGTCTAGAAAGGGAAAGGGGAACTAATAGATTTTAATGTGAAATCTTAGAATATTTTGTATTAACTTTCAATTTTTCGTTTTCGTCAAAAGTTACACCTACATTTTGAAGAAAGATATTGCTACTTTGTGTAAATGTTTATAAACGCCAACAAACTCATGGTATTCTTGGACGTGACTTCATCATACACAAGCATCCCAATCTAGTACACGCTACAGATCATTCAAAAATGACTAAAAAATGATCAATCTTTAGCTTCACGAACCTCATGGTCACGAGATCGCTCAACAATGTTGGTTATAGAATCACCACCTTGACCAGGAGAACAAGAATAGTTCAGAGGGAGGAATCGAGAAAGCGGAAAGGAAAATAAAAGAAAACGTAAACTCCCTCCAACACAGCAGTCACATCAGCAAGATACCATACACACTTTTATAGATAAAGCTACAAGCATTAGAAAGAAATAACAATCATGGCGCCATATCAATGTGGATTACAACTACTGATGTTAGCACATCCGACCATAATATAGCTGTTCTACCAGAACATAGTAGCCCGATAATGGGAGAGGTACCTCTCGATACGTAGACACTGTAGTGACATAGAGGTAGAGTGTCAGACTCACAATCAGAGAGTCGCGAGTTCGAGCCGACCCTGAGTTTGCCTGCCACGATCCCGGAGATGCTGTACTCTCGTGAGGTGAGAAATTATGTTTCGAGAGAGAGGACAGAGAGGGGACTGCATACTTCAAAGAGCATGTATAACATGGATAGCAGGTGAAAAGTACCCCGTTTCTAGTAGGGGCTTCGGCCTTCAGTAGGGTGAAATAACAAAAAAATAAAGAAAAGAAAGATTGTAAGCATCTACGTCTCATGTCATGATAAACTCTGCTATCAATGTACTTCTAGACAAATTTTTCCTCTTCTTTCATTGAAAAAGTCTCTAATTACTTTGTGTTTTAACTTTTATTAAGATGAACAGAAGAAATACCATTTAGAAATGTTAAACATATTTCAACTATTACGACTTGGATAGCAAGTTCAATTATTCAAGGAAAACTTCAACCAACGTCCAAAGACAAGATAAGGTATTGCTTAGCAGTAAAAATGTTTACACGCAGGTTATGCATTCCTAATTCATTTAAAATATATGTTGGCCTACAGCTGAATAAACGTAAATTCCAGCTGTAATTTGTAAATCCTTGCGCCAAGAACAATGGTATCCTTACAGAACAAATCCAACTTGTGCAAAACATGATACATGACTCTGATTTACATTTCATGACTACAAAATGCTGCAACTATTGTTATTGCTGTCATCAAATTTTGATTAAATTCAATTAATTCCCCCTTAAAATGTAAACAGTTGTTTCTTCTGTAAATTTTGTTCTCTTATCAATCAGCCAAGACTCTATATCTTTTTCTAAAGTTAAAGTAAATAACTTACCAATTTCCTTTTTCATTAATTTCTTAATTGTAAAATACAGCTTGGTTGTTTTCAATGTCATTATTTCTTGATATAAAGGTTTATATATAATCTTAACAATCTTTTATTGGTGATTTTCTAAAATGTATATGTGATTTTATATTTAGATATGTTTTATGACATCATTGTCACCTTGGTGGTATTTTTCATAACCGTCAAGAAAGCTACATCACAAAGTAAGATTTCCCTCAAAAGTTTATAAAATGATCTATTAATAATTTCTGCCAGTAAATAAATCTATCGATGATGTGTCTTCATGATTCCTCCGTAGAAAATAATCCCTCATCCCTCAACACACCCGGCCCTTGAGTAGAATCCTCTATATCAAATATTCAAGGATCCTTGTTGAGTTTCATATAGATCACTCTCAATATCTGTGCCTAATTGTCTCTCAAGGCCCTATAGATTTCCCATGTTGTGTCATGGAGCATTTGGTGTATTGGCTTACATGGACTTCATCGGTTTCTATTGGAAGAGGTGTTTGGCACTACAAAATTTGTAGATAGCCTTAAATAACGTAATTGTCACCCAGAGACACGTTTCGTTGCGCTCCCATTAGTCAGACTCCTAATGATAAGAAACGTGGTAGGCCTGGCACTGATGACACTATTGGACATGTTGTTTTATATCCTGGTTTGTATTAGGCCAATTAATACAACTTCTGACTTGATATTGACATCAAGTTATCCCTTATGTCCTTCGTGTTCTTCATTCATGAACTACCCTTTAAGACTACCAAGGTTATTACTTGTTCTTCTTTGAGAGTAAGTCATCTTCAATACCGAGTTGGTCACGAAAAAATCTAAAATCTACACTGAAGTAGAGAATACCTTTAAACTACTGTGGAATACTCTGTTTATAAATGATTGAAAAGTATTGAGCTACTCATCTCTTTGGGTTACTCTCGCAATTGTTACAACTTTTATATAGTGATTTTTAAGATATGAACACACTTTAACATATAAAATTGTGTTAGCATTCAGTTAGCACTCAGTTAGGATGAATCATGTCCATACCTGGCCAATATTGAATGCTGTAGTCACAATTCTGAGGATGTAGCAGCATTTGCTGAATAAAAGACGGAGCAGTTGTCGTACGTTTCTTTCAGATCGTTTAAAGTGGTTAATGATCTAATATGATTGTATATTGGTTTGCGTACAAAATACGAAAATGTTCGGTACCGAAAGTACACGCTAAGAGCTCCCTTTCGATGTGGACATAGGGTTTCTCCGTTTCTTGTCAAGCTTTTTAAATGGAAAGTTTAATAGGTCTTTATGAATGTATCAGTGTAGCATCTACTGAGTTATGGATGACATCTACATTCGTCTTGGCTGGAAAAACTGTTATGATTTTGTTTATTTGGAGAGTTACCTCAAATTGTCCTGAGTGGCATGAAATTTTCCTGGGCTCTCGTGCGCTATATTACTACAAATATTTCTTATGTGTCGAGAGTTTTGCTCCATTTTAATGATTATTTATGCCTCTGATCTCTCGATTTTTGCAGTATGTGTTTGGTTATGACCATGTTGAACGTTAGGCTTTCAAAATCTGGCAGCTCTGCCTCGACAGCCTTGACTTTTTCTGCGATGTCTCTTTGCGACTTCTCTCCTTTGTAAGTTTTCATCCATGGTCCTTCTCTAGAAGGCTGCAATACCCTTGGCACTGCAATTTCTCCAATTAACCAAATCTATGGCATTCGTTGCATTTCTGGTCTTTAGCTGTGTTCCTTTCTCTACCATTAAAGATATTTCCCCAGAATTGCATAAGTTTAATAGTTTTTTGATAGAGTTTACACTCGGTGGCTTTAGAAGCTCTGCAATACTCTACTGATTTGCCCACGGTAGCTTTTGGAAATACTTGAAGGGAATATAAACGAAGAAACTTTAAAACTTTTGAAAACAGTTGTGGTGTTTAAAAAGATTTATACTCAAAGTATTTGTAATGAATATAAAGAGATATATTTTTAAGTTCTGGATATACTTTAAATGAATATGAAGAAATGTACTTTCTATATTTGTCTGTATTTGTAGTGAATACAAAGGTAGAAACTTTCAAGAATTATGAAATATATCCCATTTAATCTAACGGTTGATACTGGAAACATTTGGAATTTCTCATTTTGAATAAAATACCAAATTATTTAAAAGGTGCTGCAATACTTGTTATGAATGACTCTATTTGCACAAATTTAATCTCATTTGGTTCTAAATTGTTGATTACTTAGTATTTACTTATTTCTTCTTTAGTGACTGCGTCAATTTCCTTGGTATCTCGTGGTTACGATGACTCTTTTCCTGACACTGCTATTAGAGTAAATGAAAACAGTTTAGTTAATATAGCGAGAGGAGTCTCAATTGCAGTTCTTGATATCAGGACCATGGAGATGATCGACAATGGCGTATTTGACACATTATTCGGCGGTGCTAAAACTCTCGAGATGACTGCTTTCATCAATAGTGCTCCAAGAGGCTCTCTGATGTTATTGGTAGGTCATGATAGTATCAGTACAAGCGATCAGAGACCAGTTTGGACTGAAATCGTAAGTATTGCAAGGGAGGATGCCGATATTGTAGGGTTACATTTAAAGCAACTATTCATAAGCTTTGATTTCTTTGTAGACAATAAGACATATGCCAATGGCAAAAATGTCTCAAATACATGAACAATACAAGACAAAAGTCCTCGAACAATTATCGCAGTAGTTTTAGATTAGATTTTTTGAGGTTCCATAACCTACTAAATATCACGATATATCCACGAACGCCTTTGATATGAAATCTTTCTAAGCCTTGTAAAAACAGCAACAAAACTGTGACCTAACGCCTACCCACTGTAAAGCGATGCATTGCTAATTTTACCCACAAATTGGCGGCCAGTAACCTAGCCGTGTACCTGAAGCCAACACAGTACCCAAAATCGTATTTATTGTTGTAGGCAAAACTAAGTGCTTGGAGACGCATTAAACAACAAACGTCGAATTGAAACCCTGATACGTGTAGACAAGTAATAGGGAAAATTTTTGAGGATTTTAGTGGAAAACCGTTCTCATTTTCACCTTCCTACTCTAGAAGAGGCATTTATTACAGCAAAGAAGCCTGTATTCTGTCTGCAAAAATATTTGTCTACAACTTAAAAATCTTGTAACAAACGTTAGTGACTGAAGATGTGTCTAGTTTATTTCGTTACTTTTTAAGAAATTTTACAACCCTCTCCTTCTCTATAATGTTTAACAATAATATTTTTTTCGGAAAAAATGTTTAGCAAATATCACTTTGTTACTTAACGCAATTTAAATTTTGTTGGTGTCACAGAACAAGGAAAACTGCAAGAAATTGCGAAAAAATTTAGTACTGAAACTCCTCAGGGTACAAACACTTTAGGACGAAAATTGAGAAGAAAACAATGAAAAATATGCCCAAATGTGTTTTAAAAGTAGTCACTAAGAACTCTATTTGCCAGATTGGTGTTGTTTTGGCCAATCAGTGTCCGCGGAACTAAATGGTTAACCGAAAAGAAGCAATGAATTCTTTTCGTCTACAAAGTAACGATTTTCTTTCTTTGAGTTAGACGGAATCCTGAACTGGCAAGTGAAATACAGACCTAGCTCTTCAGCTAACCGAAATTTGCCCGATATTTGGTTAAAAGTGTGAGGGCATGCGCACTCGATGCTTATGTAGCTTAAAGAAACAGAGGGTAGCATTTATGATATCAATTGAACTTGCCAAAAAGCTGGTTGCTCTAATGTTACTGTCCGCGATTTTACATTTAGGAAAAGTTGGGTGTAAGCATCTCACACAAAGTGTTTAGGGGATCATTTGCTGTAATTAGCTATCAAGACGACAGTGGCTTTGCAATAAAGAGGGTATCTTCACAAGACAGATTTCAAGGACCTACCAAGTTATCCTTAAACATCGGTAAGTTTTAATACAGCGCTATAATAGTTGTTTCCCGTGGTCCATAAATGACGAAAAAAGAAACTAAGTCCTCCTCTACTGTAGAATCGTACGCCATAATCACACAAAAATAAACTAAGTACTGTAGAGAAGTCAGTTTACAACGGTATGCAGCATGCTTGCAATTTGATTTTCATCCCTATGTCAAACATTGAGGCAGACGAAATTAACTTCACCGAATCTATTAATATTGTACGTACAAAGTCTTGATAATTTAAACTGCCTAAAGTCAACATTCTACTACTCTTTTTTTTTCGATTAACGCCGTCACCCGACTTCTTCAACCCATATAGCGAGGGAACTCGACGACCTTGAGGGTCACAAGGTAGGTGGCGTCAACATCAACAACATAAGATACGCAGACGACACCGTCCAGATTAGAACCTCACAGGAAAACCTTCAAGCCTTGGTCGACCGAGTTCTGACAGCAAGCGATGACATGGGATAACAGATTAAGTGTTCGAAGACCTTCTCCATGACCATCAGCAAGCAGGCAATGCCTACACAATGTCGGCTTTAAGTGGGTGGTGAGGAAATTCAACAACTAGACAGCTTCCTCTATCTTGCAAGTGAAGTAACGTCAGACGGTAGAAGCAAAAAAGAAGTGCGGAAACGGATTGCGATGGCGAAGGTAAACTTTCAGAAACTAAGACCGATTCGGACAAACCGAAATATGTCTATGCCACTAAAGGTCCGTTTACTCAAATGCTACATCTGGTCAATTCTACCTTACGGCTGTGAAACATGGACAACAACTCCCGAATTGGCACGGAACTTAGAGGCTTCAAAGATGTGGTTTCTGAGGCGGATGCTGAAAATATCATATATGGAGTCACCAACAATGAAGTGATGCGTAGAGCTGGCGTGCAAAAGTAACTGCTCTGGACTATGCAGGACAGTGTCGGTTCGTGGGCCATGTGATATGCAAAGTAAAGTTAGTGGCTGCAAGGAAGAATTAACGGCAAACAATCCAGAGGGCGGCAGCGTATAAAATACTTGGACACGATAAAGGACATTGTTGACCGAGATGAAGAAAAGATGGGCACAGGGGACCTGTTTCGTTGTGCGCGAGATCGACGTTTCTAAAAGTCGTGGCAGCCAAAGCCTGTATCAGGCATGACCTTTGTGATGATGATATCCTCAAGAGGGTTGTTTGCATTAATTTGAAGTCATACGATTGATTATTTCAAAGACTCTAACGACAAGAGAGAGAGACAGATCACTTCTCTTTCCCAACACATATCCCTAGTTTAGGGTGTTATAAAACATATATATGTAACACTACATTTCAGAAAATAGAAACAAATGAAAACAAGAAATATGCAAATTAACTTGTACTGCACGGCATCAACCACTTGCCGCGGCTCT
>JAAAKL020013084.1:0-12661 GCA_010016065.2 Carybdea cf. marsupialis auct. non (Linnaeus, 1758)
CGATATGATGCCGCCGCTGGAGCCCTAATCGCCGATCTGTCGCCATCATCTTTAGATATGATGTCAATACCAATGGGTAAATCATGTGAAGGCGAAAATAAACTACTTTCGGCACCGTGAGATAAGCTTATGCACTTGCAAAGAGGAACAACACGAGTTCCCTTCGAAGTAATATCTAAATATACTCTGAAAGCAAACAGTTTACCAGGGTAAGTTAAATGTTTCACTTCCTTTTAGGCTAATGACATTATTGAAGTCCCACGCAAACCCTGGGATCCATCGTTAAGACCTTCAGTAAATTCAACGCCTTCTGGTGTTAGACATTAGAATGGGACAAACAACAACCCAGTGTTGTTACGAGAGAAATAATCATCCCAACAGATGTTGGCTTTGCAGAAACCAGTGAACAACAAACTGAACTAAATATGGTCATCAAAACATCATCAAAAGATTTGCAATCTTTTATTTAAGTTTGTGCTCCTAGTCAAATCGCTGCTGGATTAGGCTGCCGACCAACTACTGCATTGATTCATTGCAGATCTGCCCCTTTCTTGAGAATAAACTAGTAATATCCTAAAAACAACAAAACAACAAAATTTTATTACAGAAATCGAAAACGTGTCACGCATGGGCGTCAATCGGTAGGGAACTGCGGGGATTCGTCCCCTCCCTTCTTGAAGGGGGGATAAGATCATTACTCTTTTAATGGGGTGTTAAGCATTCACACTTAACAACAGGCGAAAATTGTTGATCAAGGTCCTGTTGCCAGTAATTATGATGCCAAGTTTTTTACCCAATCTGCGCAATTGTACATCTGCAATGCCTAGCAATCTGACTAGCTAAGTCATTTAGGTTCATCTGGGACTCCGAGTCTTGGTCCTTTAGGTCTTGCTGTGCAAAGTTGTGAATAACCGTAGAAATTCTTCTAGTTGAGCTTAAGACGACTTTGCATTTTCTTGATATAATATCAGAAACGCGAAGTCAATCAACATTTTCAAAATAGCCAAAACCAAGTTACTATCTTAATGCAAATTTGTTCAAATCTTGGTTACTGAGTTAGATTTCCTTCGCTTTTCGATAAGGCAATTTGTGTAAAAATTATTGGATGTCATTTTGTAAATTTACCATAGGACAGAAGACTAGTTAATTTTCCATTCCCGAATAAAAACATTTTGACGGATCCAGTACAGAGATTTTTGGCACTGCTATCAAGCGTCTACTTCCTAAAAGATCCTCTGTTCTAGAAGTAGTCTGGGAAGGAGATGAGTATCGGATGGTGACGCCCATGACTATTCTTTACATAATCACTTTTGACCCGAGGGTAATTGTTTCAGAGTTTCGGAGTTTAACAGAGTACACGAGTTATCGACTTTCAGAGTTTAGAGTTATATGACTGATTTATATAAAGAAAAACGGAGAACAAAGATGATCTTGTTTTACATAAATTCTAGTTCTGACACGATCTGTTAGTACTTTTCAGGACATCCTTATATTTCCGTGTAACTCGTGCTCTGCTAAGAGACCGTTTAGTGCCTTGAGGAAGACCAAGATCTGGATGTAAACCACAGCACTTTGGTTAAGACTGGAGTTTGGTATACTCTGAAGTAGACGACAACAAATGTTAGGTCTGTATCCCGCAGATCTTGAAGTCACTGTCGAGAGGTACGCTGAAGCTACATTCTAAAAACTTGTTCCACCACGGAAAATGAAGGCCATGATTTAACCAAGGAGGAAAGACACCGGTTGCATTAAACGCGTATCGGAACATTCTTTCATAGCTTTCCTTCATACATACTTATATTGATGTGCCTCATTCATAATATGGACGGAAAGGATGCGTTCCTCCCATCATTGCGTAATGAGAGGACGCCACACACTATTTCACAGTTAGAACATTCAAATCCTCTGGCTCCCTGTGTTTCCCGGAGAAAATCCTTAGTGGTCTGTCACCGACAGATTTTCCCTACGGACGCAGACCAAGAAGCTAGTTATGTGCACATCTCTCAACAACACCATTCTTTTTCATACAAACACTTAGTCGTGATATCCTTAACTTTGTGACACTGCAAATGTCAAGTGCTGTATGCCCAATGAACGAGACAACGCCACTCACTGATTGTCTCTGTGTACATATAATACATTCTTACTCTAGGCTTCACTACTAAATCTTGTTTATCTTATTCCCTTCTAGGCTATTCCCTTTTCCAACGAAAAAGACAAGGCCATATGACCCTAGCAGTTGGAAGCTGCTTCCATTGTGCCATCAACTGACTGCTCCCGAACAACGATGTACGACTTTAGAGCTTTAACATTTCACTGACGGAACTCCTCGAGAGATATTTCTCCTCAATCAGCTATGATTCATCAATCTCAATACACAATGCATAAAAAGCCTCAAAAATTGATATCAATACAATAACAGTTCCGGACAATAGAAGACGACTAAATATAGGGCGAACAAGAACTAGACCTTGAGAATGCCAACGTAGCTTGTTTTGGTCCAAATTTTCGTTCTAAAGGAAGATTACGAGCGAAACACAGGGAGCTGTAACCTGAAACGTTCTAACAGTGAAACTGTGTATTGCCTTGGTTCCTCTGGTATCTGGTGTCAGTTGTAAACTTCAGAGCAACGAGGTACAGCAATTATAGAAATGTGTCTGGCACAAGAGTAAAATAGAGCATAACTGTCTCTAGCCAAGAAATTAGAGGCAGGATAACTTAGGCTGATACCCATCTGATGTCTTTTGACACAGAACTATTTCTGTACTGACTAGAGGACGAGGTTAGATTAGACACCTCAAATATTTTCTAACAGCAATTCAGCGACTTCCAGAACCAGATTTTGGTGGGCGGATAGGATGAAATAGTCAAATTCATAAGGAGTTTGAGGTCTTGCCGCTAAAGTATCAACAAATACCTTATACTACATGTACCTCAGTTAACCAACGTCGGAGACCTAAGGTACTATTGATCTATAAATCGCGGTGTCCCTGAGACGAAAAACGACAATTGAAATGCTTTTCTATAACCATTTATTTAAAATTACAGTTAAACAAGTGGATGTGATAAAAATCACAACATTGGATCACAAACAAATCAAACTTAATGTAGATGTGCTTTGGTCACACATCTATCAAAAATAGAGTTGGTTTCTTTCCCTTGTCCTTCCATATACATAATCTCCTTCTTTGTTTAGGCTACTTTCTCCTCAATCCCATTCAGGATCGAATGGTGGTGGCTTATCCTTGCCTTCATCCTGAAATAGAAGAGAGAAGACTGAAGCTTTAAAACCATTCAGACATGGAATTGAAGCAATTCTGATCAAATTATGATTGATCAAATAACCCGTCGAGAGTCATTATTACCTAATGAAAATACTTTTTCATATATGAAAGTATAATTTGTGACTTAAAATGATCATAAAAGGACGAAGTCTTTTCATTGGGCCTCTTCGACCAATCATTTAGCTACACGGACTGTGATTGGTTAAAACAACACCAATCTGGTAGTCAGAGCTCTGATTGGCTACTATATTCTGTGACAGGAAAACAATTGCTCTTTATCTACAGAGACACTGGGTAGGCTAAGGAAAGTCCTACCAAAAAAAATTTCATATGATACCTCTATAGTGGTCTTGTATCCAGATAAGAACGACGGAGTCTTCTTTCTACGTACCCGAATACAAGATACGTCTGTGTATTGTTCAATTTTCCAACTCCGTTACTAAAGCTCGTCCTAATGTCTGCTATCGCCATTTCATGTCACACATAAGGGTTTAGGATCTAATTACATTTTCTTATTACATCATACGTATGACACAAGTGGTCAGTCATGTGATATATGTCCACTGTACACAATTCACTTACTTAATTCTTATTGGACACAAAAACCTCATAATGACTCCAGATGTATATTACTAACAATAACGTGTGCAGCACAGGATATCTGACGTACTTAAATTACTTCTATGATACTTTCTACGTATACAAAAGCTGAGAAGATGAAACAGTCGAAAATTTAAAATCTAATTGGCTAACCGGACGGACGTAAACGAAAATATGACTAAAGCTAAGAGACGTCTAATATAGAGTCCTTGTGGCGGCAAAGATCTTGTTTTGTGCTTTTTATGTATATGGCTCCCAAAACACTTGGATGATACTCAGACCTGGCCTGTTTAATGACAGATAATTCAACCAACACTCTGACATTGTTCGATTCGTTGACTCTGTGCCACATGCAACTTATTGCTTAACTTCAGCTTTTATGATGGAGAATCAATTAGGAGGATCCAATTTACTTGTTTAGAACGAATTATTCAGAGGTGGAGATTCTTTTCTGCCATAATGGATATACAACATCATGTAAAAAGTTACAAACCTGCTTGTGTTTGAAATTGATAGTTTTCGATTTCTACCCTTATTGTGGTAGAGCTTTAATCACTATTGTTATGAGCTTGTTTCTGAATATTCAAGGAATGAGAAGAACATGAAGTTCTTCAACGCTAACTATCTTTGCGCCCGCCGTCACTGCTTGTCAACAACTGATAGTGTGCTCTCCTCTCTCGTTAAATCCAATTGTAGTACCTGGCTATCTTTGAATCAAAATGCGAACCGCATTCTTCCTCTGAAGGGCTTCATCCATTTCGTTACCTACCTCTTACAATGACCCAGGCGTCGCCTAGGTCAAGAACACCTGTTGCATAGTATTGCCCATTGCCTATTGCCCAAGTGAACCAAATTCTACTCGTCATAAGCACGGCTTGAAAGCCTCAGAACTGCGCTATTTAAGATACAAAATGTAAGCAAAGTGATCGTACCGTTTATGTTGCAGGGCTCACGCATCCATAATCACAAAAGGATACTTGACAGCACGTTTGTCCAGCAGGGCAACCATGGCTTAAACATTCAAGATTTGGGTCAGGACACCAATGAGGTGGAAAATATTTCGGTGGGCAAAGTCCTGAAATGACATAATTCAGATCAAAGAAATCAACTGGCGCATGGTAAGCCCAATCTTCGTAAGATGCAATTGTCAATATCTTGATAACACAGTGACGTCTGACAGGGGTATGCTGGGGAAAAGAGTAAAGGGACAGTGAACGCGTTGGGTGTGGCCAGAGATATGAATCACCCCAATAGGAATTGGACGCCTTCATGAGTCTACTAATGTCTAAACCGACTAAAGTTACTACCTACTAGTGTCATAACCGACTAAAGTTATTACCGACTAATATAACTACTTACTAATGTTATTACCGAGTAATGTCATTAATGAATAATGTTATTACCGACTAATTTCATTACTGAGTAATGTTATTACTGACTAATGTTATTACCGACTAATGTTATTACAGACTAATGTTATTACAGACTAATGTTATTACAGACTAATGATATTACAGACTAATGTTATTACCGACTAAAGTTATCACCTACTAATTTCTAAACTGACTAATGTTATTACCGAGTAATGTTATTACAGACTAACGTTATTACCGAGTAATGTTATTACAGACTAATGTTATTACCGAGTAATGTTATTACAGACTAATGTCATTACCAACTAATGCTATTACCGACTAAAGTTATTACCGACTAATTTCTAAACTGACTAATGTTATTACCGAGTTAAGTTTTTACCAACTAATGCTATTACCAACTAATGCTATTACCGACTAAAGTTATCACCTACTAATTTCTAAACTGACTAAAGTTATTACCGACTAATTTCATTACCGACTAAAGTTATTACCGACTAAATATTCACATCTAAGGTAATAGATTGTGGAGTGCTTATGTACTGCAGTCATTGGTCAACATGACGTTTTTTGGTAGATTTTTGTATGATCTTCGATTTTAGCTTTCACATTAAGTTATTCCCTCAAGATAGAAAGTTAAGCAATCCGTTTCTTTGCGTGAAGAATGTAATGAGCCATTTATCTGGAGTCCACACTTACAAAAACCGAAATGTAAGCTATGATTTTGTCCCTGGAATCAGAGATTATGAAACCCTTAGGTGTTTCATAATCTCTGCTGAAGCTTACCGTTTGTTAGTGAGTGTTAGCCTGTTTCGGGGCCGCAGAACATTTTTGATATTTCAAATTAGACTTGATAGTTATTATACAAATTCCACTATCTAAATATAAAACTAAGAGAATTCCAGCTCTCAAAATATTTAAGGGAATGAAATAGTTTGGGTTTCTTTAAACCTATCAGGGGGTACCAAACCCTCAGTCTCATACATAGTACTCCTAAATTCCCAAAGATGAATGCAATTCATTGAAATTATGTGTTACAACACATGTTCTTCTATCTTAAGTTAAAAGGGCATGAGAGTCTGTAAGAAAAATTGCAAATTGGAAGAGGTTGAGAGGGCACAGATGTTTCCATGTTCATAATAAGCAATATCGCTCCAGTGCATTATTGTGACAAGAGTTAGGCAAAGAGTAGAGACACGTGCCCCTGCTCCACACTTGATAAAACTCCAGCCATTAAATTGCAACAATATCAACCGGCTTTGATAAATTAAGGAATAAACTTACTTACCCGTACGTGGAGCTGTTTGTGGGGCTGCCTTTACAGAATTGTCAACCAACACCATCTGCCAAATTAATACAAAAATGTAAGTTATCGATCACCTTACTTACACAGTGGTTAAAAGCAGGGGACTAAGGATGTTAAATAAACCAACATCTACACCCTCCCACCTCTGACCAATAACTAAACCTAACTTTCTTAATAAGTGTTAGTAATTGTAACAAAATACATCTTTATCAATGTCACTTTCTCACATATTAAAGTTATACAAGCAACCCTCTTTCTGGTTTTAGCCTCGCGTTAATTGTTTCGGGCTTTAAAATATCAGTTTTCATGCTGTTTAGATGTTCCTAACATTGCTATGTCATCTACAGTTGCTTTATCTCCTTTGCAATTACTGTCAACAAACACTATCAATAACATTTTCAGGTTCCAGATGCTTTTAAGCTCAAAGGGGTATGTAAACAAATGTGGACAAGGAGTTATATATATACTATATTTTATAGCTCTCATCGTTTTTCTGAATGCGTTCTTTGTATATTAAAACTGCACGGAATAGCGAAAACATTTTAGTACTGAAAAGCGTTCTTCGTTTGGCACTCCTCTGAGTACAAAGTAGGGAAGAAATCAATAAAACTTATACCAAACTGTGCTTTGAAAATAGCCAATCAGAGGTCTGACTGCTAAATTGGTGTTGTTTTGACGAATCAGCGTCTGGAACTAAATGGTTGGCCGGAAAGGCCCAATGAAAAGACAAATTCATTTTGTTCGCAAAGAAACCGTTTTTGTTGTTTTGATGTGGATGGATTCGAGGACTGCCAGGTGAAAAGCTGTCCTAGCTCTGTCTATTATGCGAAAGTGGTCATCCGAATACAATTTTGCACAGGCTGGGTTTTCTAGCAAGTGCTGCCCAATCTGAGAATTTTTGAATGCTTTCGGAAAGTATACTGAAGGCTTCAAATTGTAATCAGAGTGCGAGGAGTGAGAAAGAGACTTGTACAACCTTTTCCCCTCGCTACTCAGTTGTTAATAAATAGAAAGAGGCAATTGGCCATCACTTGCTTGGAAACCTAACATCTGACAGAAATTGCCTAAAGACTTTTCAAAGGCTTACTAGCAAGACAGAGGTCTCCTCTGAAATTCTTCCTCTGAAAGCAGCATCAAAACAACAGAGTCTATTTCCTTTCAAAGAAGGGATTTCTTTATTGCTTATCGTGCGAGGGACAGAAAACACGTCACTTAACATTTATACCACCATGTGAAAGAACCACGCGTTTTCCCCCATCACTCCAGACGCTTTTTATGTGACCTGTGTCTGACAAAACCCCTTTGCGAAGAAAATCTCGTATTTAACGTGATTTTCAAACAGCGATCTTCCATAGAAATCTTCAAGGCGTTTACTTCGCCGTATCGTTTGTGGAACAGACTGAGTGGTATCTATTGGCCAGAGTTTTACCAAAAGCGCCCTCTTCATGTTCTTAGTCTGTAAATGTCACTGTTCCTATTCATCGATTTTTGCAAGTCATTGGATCCCCCACGAGTCGTATTTGACTTCTCCATGAAGTGCTGTCCAAGGGCAATCATCTTTCTCTAACAACAACCATGCAAACCTTGAGGAATCAAATGCAGCTTTACGTCTGTTCTGCTCAGTCAAGTCGAACACATTCATATGATATTGGAAAATAGGAATGAGTCAATTCTATGGGCAACAGGATCTTTGCGAAGAGAAACTCGTATTTAACGTGATTTTCAAACAACGATCTTCCATGGAAAATTGGCTATAGTTCTCTTGGCATACCCTCCATCACTTTCACACAACTACCATATTTCTACGACAGGAAAAAGTACCCGACATTGACTTCCTCGTACCGTTTGGGGAACAGACTTAGTAGTATCTATTGGTCAGAGTTTTACCAAAAGCACCCTCTTGATGGTTCTTGTTCGCAAATGTCACTGTTCCTGTTCATGGATTTTTGCAAGTCATTGGAATCCAAAGAGTCGTATTGGACTTTTCCATTAAGAATTGTCCAAGGGTAACCTCCTCTAACGATTACCATGCAAACCTTTAGGAATCAAATGCAGCTTTACGTCTGTTCTCTTCAGTAAAATCGAACACATTCATATGTATGACATCGAAAAATAGAAATGAGTCGATGCTACGGGTAGCAGGAAGAAGTAGCCTACCCGCTACCCGCTTTCTTTTCCACATTCAATTTAATGGAATGTAAAATTACTGCACAAGTAGATGCAATCGCCTGTCAGTTCTATCAAAAAACAGTTGATGCAGTCCCCTGTCCGTTATACCTAGAAAAATTCTGTGTCCAATCACCCCAGAACCATGAATTACAGCGTTTCGAGATAACTCTCGTCTGTCCCAGTTTCCATTTGCTTACTTAAAACTATAAATGAAATACATACCTATTATTTTTGTCGATACATATGTACATTGAAGACTTGATGGTAAATGTAGAAAAACTCTGCTTTCACATGTAAATTAAGGCCTTGTTGTAGAGTGCCAATATCTGCTTTATTAACTCAACTGCCTAAAGTGGTCCGTATGCTTTATTATCTCTCTTATCAAAATTGTTTTTGCATTACTCATGATTCCAATTGATCAACTTTGAAGTTTAACACCTCCGAAAATGCACATAAAATTTACTAAAATGCCTTTCGGTAAAAAGGTTATGAAAAAGCGTTTCTCAATACAAAAAAAAGCTTAAGTCACGTTGCAGCCACGCCTATCAATGGGTGGGCAGGGAATGAAAGATAAGAGAGGCAACTGATTTTAACATTAGCAAGAAGTGATAGGGGGAGATTAGCTTTCATGACGGAGCATGGCTGAGTAGTAGGTGTTCGAACTAGTCGGCCATTTCAGAATCATGTGTAAAACAATCTTATTGCGGTACCACAACTAGCAGAAAATTGAAGAAATTGATTCAAGAGAGTCCTGGGCTCCAGTGACGTTGTGGACGAGATTCAAAAAAACTGATGGTCTTTCTACAAAAACCTTGTTTGGTATATTTTCGTTTTATCGTTAAAACAAATGTAAAACAGGCGCCCTGTTTTAGGATAAAATGTAAAGATGACAATAAAAGTATCTTTATCGACTGTCCTTGTTCATATATCAATTGCATTACATTTTTGCGTGACTGCTGGCATTTAGCTTTACATGCAGACATCTGCACAAACTACATTACAGTAAATGTTTATACATTGATTACGAACAAAGCAACATTTAACAAAGGAAACACTAATTATAGCAGAAGGATTACTATAAACCAAACACATCAACACCTTACGTTAGGCTTTAACACCTATATACAATTAAGGCAACCATAACACAAAGATAAACGTTTTTGTTTTCAGCAATTCCCACAATGACGTTATCTGTGCCGCTGTGTTTTTGGAGTCATTTTTGTCATGATATACTGATAAAATTGATCATCCCGTCTTCATGATCTCAGTTGACAGATCAGGAGTCAGACAAAGAGAGGGAATACTTCAGAAGGTGAAATCTATCTTTGCCAAAAAAAGTCGATCATTTCTATTTAGTAAACGGGTCTTACTAATACATTTTATACCTGTATGGAACCATACCTTCATGAATTCAGCAGGATACGAAAGGCCGGAGAAACAGATGAACAGCTCTATTTTCCCCGCATTTCTTGTATTTCTTAATCATGCATAGGGGGGAGAGGTCTGCGAATTCACATTTTTGACGAAGTCCTGATGATATGGTCCCTGATCAGTCCAACTACATAAGGATGCAAGGCTTGTCCAATAAGCAAGCTTAAGAAAGGCTTATACATATGATGGAAATGTGGTGCAGGAGGAACTTTGTTTGGAAATCATGGATTTCCAGGAGGATAAGTCGTAAAATAGAATCAGGACACTAGAGTGTTCCTTCGTCGGTCATGTAATATGACAACACAACAGGGAAGAGATCTTAGAAGAATATTTAGGGTAGCTTTCCAGTATCACTTCATTCTTTGACAGTAAAAAACACAATCAGATTTACGAAAGGTAGGGAAATTTGGCTAACGGGGGTTGTCCATACAGAGAATCTGTATGGTACTTAATGAATTGATACGTATGCCAAGGGGAGCATTTGTTCACGAAGAAGAATAAGTTAACGAGAGTTGGGTGATGAAAATGATGTCCAAATTAGTGCTATAGGAGCAAACCCTTAGGAAAGTTTTGAATTCCCTCCCAGAACACCCCTAGTTGGATTGAAAGCCTGACGAAGGCGCATAATTCGAAAGCTTTCAACAGCAAAGCCTTTTAAGCTGTTGTTTTTATACTGTTTTTCTTTTGTGAAATAAAATCAGGAGACTAGGGCCTTCCTTCTTCGGTCATGTAATATGACAACACAACGGGGAATGTTTTCATTACTACTAGGAAGATTGATGGGAACTTAAGAAAAGTAAAAATTTAATATGCATATATATATATATATATATATATATTAAAAATTTGTTTTCCTAAGTGATTAATAATACATGAGATGCCCAACAAGAGTTCGATATGATGCCGCCTTTGGAGCCCTAATTGCACCTCTGTCGCCATCATCTTTAGGTACCGTGTCAATACGAATGGGTAATCCATGTGCTGGGAAAAAGACCACTACTTTCGGCACCGTACGATTAGCGTAGGCACCTGCAAAGAGGAACAACACAAGTTCCCTTCGAAGTAATATCTAAATATACTCTGAAAGCAAACAGTTTACCAGAGTAAGATAAATGTTCCGCTTCCTTGTTTGCTAATGACATTATTGAAGTCCCACGCAAACCCTGGAATCCATTGTCAAGAGCTTGAGTAAATTCAACACCTTCTGGTGTGAGACACTACAATGGGACAAACAACAACCCAGTGTTGTCACGAGAGAAATGATCTTCCCAATAGATTTCGTCCTTGTAGAACCAGTGAACAACAAACTGAACTAAATATGGTAAGCAGGCAACATCACCAAAAGATTGGCAAACTTCTATTTACGTCTGTGCTCCTGGTCAAATCGCTGCTGGATTAGGCTGCCGACAAACTACTGCATTGATCCATTGCAGATCTGTCCCTTACTTGAGAATAAACAATTAATATCCTAAGAACAACAAAACAACAAAATTTTATTACAGAAATCGAAAACGTGTCACGCATGGGCGTCAATCGGTAGGGAACTGAGCGGATTCGCCCCCTCACTTCTTGAAGTGGGGGGTGGGGCATAATATCATTTTTTCTTTTAATGGGGTGTTAAGCATTAACACTTATTAACACGCGAAAATTGTTGATCAAGGTCCTGTTGCCAGTTATTATGATCCCAACTTTTTTTCTCAATCTGAGTAAGTGTCCATCTGCAATGCCTAGCACCCTGACTAGCGGTGTCATTTAGGCTCATGTGGTGTAGAGAATTGTCACCATGCCCTTTGATATCGACTTATTGTTCGCGGTAAGATTGTATGATTACTTTTTTCCTACTTGTGATAGCACACGCAAGTTATAGTAATAGAGTTATGTTTTACACAATCTCGATCCTATTTTCTCGAAGTTTTCTCCACAAATTGGTGCCGTGATAGGGATTTATAGATGCTAAAAAGTACGTTAGTTTTTTCTCGCAATCATGCCTAAATTGCAAGGGGAGATACTCAAGCTTGAAAGGAAAAAACTAATTAAACAATAAGTAGATATCAAAGGGCCTGGTGACAATTTTGCACATGTGGGACTCTCTTGGCCCTTTAGCTCTTCCTGTGCAAAGTTGTGAAAAACAGTGGTAATCCCTCTGCTTGAGCT
Source organism: Carybdea cf. marsupialis auct. non (Linnaeus, 1758) (assembly GCA_010016065.2). Lineage (NCBI taxonomy): Eukaryota > Metazoa > Cnidaria > Cubozoa > Carybdeida > Carybdeidae > Carybdea > Carybdea cf. marsupialis auct. non (Linnaeus, 1758). The sequence continues at coordinate 12,318 of JAAAKL020013084.1, forward strand.
TAAGAGAACTTTGCATTTTCTTGATATAATATCAGAATAGCGAAGTCACTCAACATTTTCTGAATAGTCAACCAAATTACTATCTTAATGCAAATTTGTTCAAATCTTGGTTACTGAGTTAGATTTCCTTCGCTTTTCGTTAAGGCAATTGGTGTAACAATCATCGGGTGTTATATTGTAAATTTACCAAAGGACAGAACACTATTTAATTTTCCATTCCCGAATAAAAACATTTTGATGGATCTAGTACAGAGAATTTTGGCATTGCTATCAAGCGTCTACTTCCGAAAATGAGGAAAATATATCAACAAGTTCAAAGACTTATATTGTGGTGACTCATAGTT
>JAAAKL020013085.1:0-12661 GCA_010016065.2 Carybdea cf. marsupialis auct. non (Linnaeus, 1758)
TAGTAGTAGTAGTAGTAATAGTGGCAGTAAAAGTAGTAGTAGTAGTAGTAGTAGTAGTAGTAGTAGTAGTAGTAGTAGTAGTAGTAGTAGTAATAGTGGCAGTAAAAGTAGTAGTAGTAGTAATATTAGGAGGAGTAAAAATATTAGTAATAGTATTAGTAGAAGTAAAAGTGCTGAACTTTGTATTTACTCGATATCTGTAATATCTTGAAGCTAAAAAATATTGAAGTTAAATTTAGTGTTAAGTAAAAAAAAATTCTTCATTCATATTAAAGCATGGCATTTGATGTCAATTGCGCTTTTTGTACTACTAAAAGTAAAACATAGAAACCAACTTTTGGGCACTGCAGCTCTGTGTCCCACCCCTTTGGGTAGTCTGTCTGGGTGCTTTTTTGTGATCTAAATGATGTTGGATTGGCCAACAAGGTAATTCTAATTGTTTCTAATTCAAGGAATAAATGAAAATGTGCAATTCTGTTATTTGTCATGACATTTAGTTACTATTCCTCACAAGCAGTATTTTTAAACTGGCAGCCATGGGTGTGGCTTGTGCAGTGGCTGTCTTGTATTGCTTGCAAGTAACCGCATGGTGCATTATGCTAAATTGATTTCACTTGGTCAATAACTTTAGAGAAGAGAGTGAGTATGGAGATTTAAATTTTAAGTAAGTTTAGAAGTCAGGCTATTGTTATGTGTAAGTCGAAGTATGCACTGCAAACTTTGTAGATATGTATAGCATTATTCAATACCTCAAAAGTTGCCAGTGGTGCATGATCAAGGGACAGTAAAAGCCATTACGTTACGTTAGCAAAAATGTTAAGAAATAATGAATCAACCATTGGATGCTTGTCAGCTGCCCAACAATGTCACAAAGCGCATTTCTATATGTATTTAGCCGCCGTATGAGCTGCCGTGGTCTAGTGGATAAGTTCCTGGCCATCAGATCTAGATGTTCTAGAGGGTCAGGGTTCAATTCCCAAAAGGACCATTGGTGACATCAGGAAGGGCATCCGGTCTTAAAGTGCTCTATGCTCCAATAACAAGTCCCATGGATATGGGCATCGTCAAACCCCATGAATGGGAATAAAAGACGTTAAACGAGTAAAAAAAATTCAGATAAAGAGAGAAATTACAATTAGTATGAAAACTGCATCAGGAATGTACCACTCATCTTTACTGATAGTCTGTACGTTTTCCCATCAAGTACTGACGTAAGTACATATTGGTTTTCTGAATTGACAAGGAAACTGTTCAGCTAACGTAAGACAGGCCATATTGTCTAGGGTCAGAGAACGGTGAAAAGAGGTTTTGTTTGTCAACTAATTGTATATCAAACTAATATTACCTATTTAACTAAGCAAGACCTTTTACTCATTCAGGGTGAACTTCCTGGTGCCAGTTTCAAAGAGGACAAACCATCGACGGCTGCGGTGGACCTTGCAGCAAAGATCAAAGAAGACCCATTATTCCTAATAAAGAAAAAGGAAGAAGAAAACAGGAAGGAACTCGTCCAAAATCCTCTAAAGCTGAAGAAATTAAGGCAAATGCTTCAGGCATCAGTAGAGCAAAAATCAAAAGGACACAAGAAGAAAAGCAAGAAGAAAAATAAGGATTCAAGGAAGGAAAGAAAATAGAAGAAAGCAAAAAAGTCAAAGAAATCGAGAGAAAGGAAATATAAGAAATCAACGTCAAGTGGTTCATCTGAATATGAAGAGACTGATGTTAAGAGGTATTCTGATATAAACAACCATAGTTACGATTGACTTGACGCTAAGATAGAAATGTATCACTACACCACTGAAAAGTTTCTTATTTAAAACTTAAAAGTTTCATATTTTTAGTTTCTTACGCACGTATACTCACGTCTGTCGCATTGGTCCAAGCATCAGCTGAAAGAAACGGCTAGCAAAGGAAAGCCTCTACAAACACCTGCCTCTCGTTCCCAAATCAATCAGAGAAAAAAGTTTCGAACTTGCGCACTACCTACAGTATGGAGAAACAAGCAGAAATGTGCAAACGACGTCCTCTTTTTTGACTCTTATCAAAGCAAAAGGTCAAAAGGAAAGTCTCAATGATTCTGCACAGACCAGCTTGTAGATGGTGGTGGGCTACATTTAGAGGACTTACCTCAAGAGAAAGACCGAATTGAGTGGAGGAAACGAATGAAGCGAATCTGAATAGGACTCGCCCTGATGCTGCTGCTGCTGCTGATGATGATAATGATGATAATAATGATGATGATGATGATGATGATGATGACTTACGACGATGATGATGATGATGATGATGATGATGACTTACGACGATGATGATGATGATGATGATGATGATGATGATGATGATGATGATGACGATGACTTACAACGACGAAGATGACGATGATGACGATGACGATGATGATGATGATGATGATACAGTGACACGACGACAGCTACTTCTCTTCTACAGTCTCGATGCCCTTATATTGCTCTGAAATTCATTTTTCATTCAATGAGTAATATTAGAGTACCTTATTCTTTACTACTTCCTTTGTTTTGCCAAATGCTTGTGTGTTTGTGTAAATGCACATGAACACGTAGAATGAACGCACTTTTAAGTTTTCTCTTGCTTATTATCATCATGACAAAAACAAATGTCACACGTCCATCATGAGAGTATCAAGTGTGTCACGGTCATCATGACGATAACAAATGTGACAGGCATCATGACAAAAACAAATGTCTCACGGCCATCATGAGAGTATCAAATGTCTCACGTCCGTCATGAGAGTATCAAGTGTCTCACGGCCATCATGACGATAGTAAATGTCACAGCCATCATGACAATAACAAATGTCCCGGCCATCATGACAATAACAAATGTCACACGTCCATCATGAGAGTATCAGATATCTCACGTCCATCATGAGAGTATCAAGTGTCTCACGGCCATCATGACGATAACAAATGTCACAGCCGTCATAACAAAAACAAATGTCACACGTCCATCATGACGAAACCATATTTCCCACGTCTGTCATGACGAAACCATATTTCTCACGTCTATCATGACGATAACAGATGCCTCACGACCATCACGACGATGACACATGTCACTGTCAATCATGACAAAAACAAATGTCACACGTCCATCATGAGAATCAAATGTCTCGCGTCCACCATAGTATTGTAGACAAATGTTACATATCCATCATGACGATAACAAATGCCAAACGATTATCATGACAGTGACAAATGCCACACGACCATCATGAGAGTAGCAAATGTCTCACTCCCATCATGACGAAAACACTTGCCTCACGTATATCATTACGATGGCAAAGTTCTCACGACCATCATGAGCGTAGCAAATGTCTAGCGTTCATCATGACGATAGCCAATGCCACAGCCGTGATGAAAATATCAAATGTAACACGTTCATGACGAAAGTAGATTTCTCACGTCTATCATGGCGATAAAAAATGTCTCACGTCCATCATTATGTTAACAAATGTCAAATGTCAATCGCGATCTCTATTTGTAGTGAAGTAATGAGTCTATCTGTTTTGTCTGAAGTCACTGTTGTGAGAATAAGTTGTTTTTATTCCGTTTTAGCATTAAGCCCACCCTATCCTCATCCCTTACAAGTGAACATTTCGCAACACAACTGCTTTTAAGTCTATATCATTTGTCACATGGTGTAAGTAAGTTTGGTAGTAGAATGTCTTTTCATCAAATTTGATAACGAGTATTGCACTTATTATCTTCAATTATAATAAATAAATAGGAGGAATCATCATGATGCGGACGATCGAAGCCATAGAAAGAAAGAGACCTTTAACAAGAGAACCAACCACGAATATCCGCAGCATGAGCATGTACGGGATTTCCGGGTGAAGGACACACGAGGTCGGTCAGATGTTAGTAAGCACAAAAGGGAAAGGAGAAGTAGGAAACGAAATTGCAGCACAGACACTTCAAGCGATTCCAGTGATGAACAAGAGACCCGTGCGCCGCGAAGTTCTCACAGTAAAGACAAAAGGGAATCTAGGAGGCGTAGATATTCCAGTGAGGAAGATGGCAGCAGTGGCAGCAGCCACGAAAGGTCTAAGAGGAGGAGACGTAAACAGAGTAGCGATAGAGAAGAGGAGAGAGCGGAAAGGCACAAAAGATCAACAATTCGTCATTCATCTGGGACAGCCAGGTCAATGAAGGAAATTTCCTCCGAGATGAAGAATGCAAAGGGGAACAGTATTTCAAAGTATGCAGTTCTTCAATAAACTTTTTCTGTCTTCTACTGTTTGTTTACTAAGGTAACTATTTTTGAATTTGAGTCGAGGAAAATTCCTACATCATTACTTGAAGTTATTAGCTGTACGAAACTTCAGTAACAATTTGATACGGAATCGTTCAAAGTTAACCAAAAAGAGGTAAGATTTTAGGGTGGAAGTTTGCATCTGAAAGTGCTAGCATAGCTGTTGAGATTGGTTGATCAAAGACTTTGGAAATTCTTATTTTGATTAACAAAGTTAATAGTCAACTCGTTATTCAATGAAACTCGTAATTTGGCATCAGGTGCCAACAATTTAAAAAACCCAGATACTCTTGCTAGGTTACATAGGAGTTGGCTTGTTGTTGACATCTTAAACAGTTTTTCGCGGTTTATTCCTTTTTGTAAAAAATACGTGACATGAGCCTTCTGGTATGAAAGGGTTATGGTGTATGTCACCGACCTACTGTGTGTACACTTTATGCAATCAGTAATAGTAGGAGTGAATATTAATACAACTGTTTCATGACCGAAAATAGCATTCATAGACTTGATTATCCTCTTATAGAAACGTAAGAGAGGTACATCAACAATTAGTTCATGTCGCAGTTTTATAATACAGTACCACTAACGAGACATGTTGTGAACATATATTCCTTTTTGCAGAGATCCTATGGAAAACAGAAACTTCTTTGTTTCCTTGCACCAGGCCTGTGTCGAAATAGGGGAGGAGGTGGAAATTAGTCTGGTAAGATATGGCTGCTACAGGCACTTGTAGCCTTACGATTGACAAAGTGCATTGACGTAACCATCGGAGGGGCAGGGGAGACCAGGCCAATACATCAATTATGACTTTGGGGTTTTTTATTTGCTTTTAGTTCATTTTCTCAATGAAACTTGTATACTAAGCCATTTCGGTGTACCCCCCTCCCCAATATTTTTGTGGTGGATACGCTACTGTTGTCGACACGGTAATCGATTCCGATTTGAGAAACAAATAAAAGGCATTGCATTGAGCCAATGAATGCATTAGATTCAGGATTAGCCGAAGGACAGGGAGTGGCCGCCGCATCTCATACTCTGTTGCTAAGGAACGTCACAGGGAAACCTTGAATAAGGACAGATTTTACAGCAATAAAACAGTGAGACTACTATTATTAAAGAACTGTTGAAATAGCATCATTTGTAGGAAGAAGGGGTGGCCGTAAATGGGTATTGCCATTACGAGGAGTTTCTTTCCTGTCTTTTTTAATACTTGCTGATACATTGGGTTTATTTCTTCTTTTGATAGAAAGTTGTCTCGTGAAGAACTTGATAAAAGAAGGGAGGAAATGCTTGGAAATGCGAAGTATGTATATTGTTATATATAGATAGAGATGTAGATATATATAACTATATATATAACTATATATATATATATATATTGTGATGGTCTTTCATTGTGGAGAAGTAGTGGCAATGTGATATCGGTTTATTTGGTAAAAATTGGTCTCCTTTTTTAGGTGTATGTTTGATTTCTGATTTTTCATTCGTGTACTAGCCCATTTCACAGCAAGTGACGCCATTTTAGGCAAATGATTGTCTTTTAGATGTTTCCCATGTTATCAAGTCTTTTTCACTTAGCTGTAGTTTTATATTTTTTTGTGCAGGTGTCACGTGTGTACATCTTGTTGTTTAGACCCTAACGTAAGCCCCATCCAGTCCTCGCATTATCTCACTTTCTCTATTTCGAAAGTGGTTTATAATCCTTCATTCTTTATGAATATTCAGTTTTCTGTAACTAATAGTTCACTTTCAGTCACCAGTATTATCAATTTACCTGGATTTTGGCCATGAAAAGTAAGTAGCAATAATAAAAGAGAGGCCTTTTGTGACGAAAATCCTAACTGTGGGTTGGGATATTCCTGTCTTTGTAAATGTAGCGAAACAGCAGCTTTTGTGGTGTGTAACTACTACCCTGAGTACGAAGCATTAGACGTCATTTTAGTTTACTTCTCACTCTTCCCTTTATCGACCTTTCTCAAGTGAGCTTTTTCTGAAGAAGACTCCTCGCTTTCTAAGGCTACTCAAACACTCAACTTGGTTCGGTAACGAATCTTACTACGTTATCGAAGGCCGAGCCAATGAGTCTTGGCTCCAGAAATATAAACTTTGCCTCAGCCACTCCGCTCAGACCACTCTCATTTTGATCTCAATTAACTATCATCAAATTTTATCCTTCAGTTTTGATGTCGATGAGAAGAGCATTTCCATTGAGACAGTAACCTGGTTTTTTAGACTAAAGTTCAACATTTCATTGATCGAATTCCAAGACTGCGACCCTTGCAAATTGTTTTGCAATCGCAGTAACTCCATTTACATTTTTATGTTCATTGCTTTAGATGGAGGGACGCTCAACGTGAGAAAAATGTCAAAACATATAAAGTAAGTTTGCAAACGTCAATTTTAAGTTGTAGATTTAAGTCCATAAAATGAGAGGGTGGTTTTGCATTTAAATCGTATGTAACATCTTTAGTAAGCTAAAACGATTTGTTTTCCAAGCAAGTAATCGTTTAAACATGCCCCCATGCTTTTACTACTTAACGTTACCTATCCCGTGATTGAATGGGGGTTGTGTCACTTTCCGTGACTCTTTGCTATCTCTTACCACGAGACCAGTCCTGTATTTGACTGGGATGCTCGTTTTTTGACTACAGAGAAACGGCCAAAAAGGAAACTGCAATGTGGGCTCATGTTGGTCCTTATTGCAGTTTCTTTTTTCGAGCTTTCTCGGTAGTCATTTGTCGGTGTTTTAAGCACCTTCATGAGTAATGCCTGTCTTTTCCTTGATCTGCTTCTCCCCATCCTCCACTGCATCTTTTGAAATGGTTTTGCTAAGCTTTATATTCGTGTTACATTTTCACATAATATTACTTTTTTGCTCTTGAAGTTTGAGAATTCCACCTCGCACCACGTGCCAGAGATATTATCTTCCATAATGCCTTGTCTATGCCTCAAGCTATAAAACTTTAAATGTTAGGTAGTCAGCCACTATAAGTCGAATTGCAAAATCACGAGAACGTAGCAAGAAGACAAAGAAAACCATGTTAAATGCTGATTTTACATGGAACGATTTTGTAGGGCCTATTCACGGTTGCTATGAGGTAAAGTCAATGCTTCAAGCTACTTGTTTTACGGTCTTTCATCTCAACGTGAAATCAATTTTGTAAAGTCTGTGACATAGCAAGAGATTTACTTCTCAACTTTTGACGTCATGATACTGCCTCAAAATTTTCTTTAAGGCTTCCTAGAAATCGCCATCCAAAACATTGCTTTTACTGAAGCTGAAGCTCCCTTGCTGATGGAAGCATCTTGTAAGGCTACGGTGTAGCCATTTCAAAGGATAATTCTGTGCGTATGGTCTGAAATCGTAGCACGCTGTAGACATTTTGATGACAAATAAACCAGCTACATATGGATACTTCTCCCATACAAGGCTATTTATGTTAACGAGTAAATTGAGCCGCCGTTGTCTAGCTGATACGTTCCTTGTCTTCAGATCCAAAGGGTCAGGGTTCAAATTCCGGAAGGGCCATTGATGATGCTCCAGTATAGTATAGTAACTCAATACCTTGAAGTGGCAACACTGCCTTATATTGAGTGAAGGATTTACAAAAATACAGCCCCTAGGTTATTGTTTATTTCACCTATTGAAATAGTGTCTTTGATTCGGCTTGTAGAAGAAGCTGGTAATAAAGAAGATGAAAGCCAAAACACGTGTTTTGTGCCCCCAAATTGTCGAACGTGTCGTTGAGACTAATTACACCTATGATTAATGTTGGGTTAGTTATGTAGATGAATCAGCCCGACAAATCACAACGTGCAAATCAACCTTTTTTTTTGGCTTCACATGTTGATCTGTGAAATACGAAATATTACAAAATATTTTTTTTCGACATTACCAGGCGTTGTCTGACAGAAATATAAATGAGACGACTATGCTTCATACTCGTAATTTCCTGATCCATTCTACCAATAAGAGGAATTCACTACGTCTTACGTACACAATTTATAGAAATTATTTCGAATATTCAATTACTCCTAACGTCTGTTGTTGAAAATATTCAGCAGAACTACAGCCATATTCATGTTTATAGCATATTTTACAGAAGAGGTTAACGTAGTTAGGAGATGTAGTATTTAAATCAAACTTAGTAAACATTGACTATGCTTTTTCAAGTTCGTGAGAGGTTTATTTCGAGTAAATACATTAGAAAATGGCGATGTACAGGGCTTAAAAAGTGGGCGTACGATAGTACGGCAGAGGAGCATGTTCGTACGCAGAAGAACAAGAATGTGTACGACTCCGTACGTGAAAAACCTCCAGATAATATTGTTTTGTTCCCCAACATTTTGCATTGCCCTTACCTTACTTCATTTTCTGTGACAGAACTGTGGCGAAATTAACCGAAAACAACAAGCGCCAAGTTTCAAACACAAGTCACAACAGTATTCAAAACACTCAAGCAAACTCAAAATGCCTTCGTGGCTTTTACGTCATCAGGCCAAGAGTCACATCACAAGACACTTGTGTAAACAAGTGGAACAGGAAATCTCGTTTCTGCATCTCGCTGATGCATTTTCATATGACATAAATCGTACTTTTCGATTTCTTCAACGTACTCCTGTCAAACGGAGCTGCGTACGGCACCGTACGGCACTTTGAATTGATTTTTTGAGACGGTATTGTGTCCATAGGCTGTGTACAGGTCTTCATTCTTTTCATCTGAAACTTTTACTTTGTAGGATGAGGATGAAGTGGATGAAAAGGCATTAAAGAAACAATACGAAAATTTCGACGCGGAGACCAAAGTCAAATTTATACAGTATGTAAACAATTATGATTTGATGCGTATTTAAGGTGGCAGTTTTGTTTTCAGTGGCAAAAGAAAGTCCATGTGCTGCAAAGTTTAGACCCTCTCGTAAGCCCCATCCAGGCCTCACATTATCTCACTTTCTCTATTTCTAAAGTGGTTTATAATCCTTTATTCTTTATGAATATCCAGTTTTCTGTAAGTTGTCGTTCACTGTCATGCACCAGTATAATCAATTTACTTGAAGTTTAGCCATGAAAGTAAGTAGCAATGATAAAGGAGAGTTTTCAGTGGGCAAAAGAAAGTGCGTGTGCTACAGTATGCTGAAATAGAAGGTTTAGACCCTCTCGTAAGCCCCATCCAGTCCTTACAGTACATTATCTCACTTTCTATTTTCTAAAGTGCATTATAATCCTTCATTCTTTATGAATATCCAGTTTTCTGTAAGTAGTAGTTCACTTTCAGGCACCAGTATTATCAATTTACTTGCATTTTAGCCATGAATAGTAAGTAGCGATGATGAAAGAGAGTTTTCAGTGGGCAAAGGAAAGTGTATGTGCTACAATATGCCATAATCGAAAGTTTAAGAATTAAAACAACGCAGCTTCAAAACATAGTCATTCTGTTTGTATAGAACCGGTCTCGCGTGTGTAAAAGAGACTGGCTTCATCACCTTTACGTGTACGTAACTCCTTGTACTGTACAGCGCAGGAAATCTACCGTCTGAATACCCTGTTATGTGGCTTTGGACTGCACAGGTGTTCAGCGATTGCTGATTCAACCATAACTCTGGAATGGCAATTGGTGGCACAAGATGCATCATAATTCCTCTGATAATCACGCTTGGGTTGGCATATCTCAGTGTTTTTTCCTTGCCTGATAATAGCGGGAATCCCAAAGAGGTTTTACCTACATGTCGTTGTCCATAACGACACGCAGAAAGGGTGTTCAGGGTTACTTATTTGATTAATGGATGAAGTGTTTTGCGACCGCGAGGCAGAATATGGCAGGCAACAAACACTGCCCTCAAAATACAAGTAGGGAACCAGGTTTCTACAATCCTAGCAACTCTGCTACTAAGCGTCTCAGAATTTTGCCCGAGCCAAGGTGGCCTAAGGTGAGCTGAACTCTAGAACTCCAATTTGGTGGGACACCTTTCCTATTCAGGACATAACTAACCATTCCGTATAGCCATTCTCTTAAAAAATGCAAATCAATGTGTCAGCATATCAACATTTGTATTAGTTCCATATCGGGTACAATTAAGTTATATTTCTAGGGTTCTTTTTACTTAAACGAAATGCTTATAAAAACGTGATACCTTGCTATCTTAAATATTTTTCTCTTTTAGTGATATGCAAGTGAAGTCATACTCGTCGACCTCAACTGCTAGCGTCGAAGACAGAATTAAGCGAAACATATACAGCAAACAAAGGACTAAGTCAGACCTGGACAAAAAGTTTACACAGCGATAGATTGTAGTAATTCTTTACTGATTCTCCGCGTAGTAGACCGAATAGTTTCAGGCGATTTATTGTTCCGACATTACGCACATGGTATTTTGCGCAATGATGCGGGTGAAGTATGATCGTGTTTAAGCCATCATTTGTTCCAAATCACATGCCACTCATCATCTTCGACCTTTCATGATGGTGTTTCCAGATACGAAGCGTGTTCATGGAGAGTTCTTCTGCAAGGATCTCAACATTTTTTCCTGCAATCTTTTTGGTAATACTACTTGGTGGTCAGTTATGCTTAGCATGTACCTCTACCAACTATAGCCCATGGGGGCGTTTGGAGTTTTTATTGAAAAGGATTTACAACTGTTGACAAGACGAAGAAGAAGATTTTTACGTCGTGTTTATTGAGAAACCTCCAGTATTTTAACCCCACCCAGAGTTGGATTCCCTAGTAGGACCGTAGCTCAGTCTTTCCTAATACCTATTGACCCCATTGGCCAATCATATTGAAGCTTTCTGACTTCTATTCAAATTTACTCAAAATCATTTGATAAAGAAAAAGCGAACATAGATGTCCGAAATACCCAATGCGAGGAGTCGCCCACAAACAATACGGGAAAAAAGCATTTGGAGCATACCTGGGTTTTTTTAGAACAAACCAAGTAAATTGTATATAGAACAGCTCTTTACACTTAGTACCATGATTTTGTCTTTTAGACCTTAAGGAATTACATCGTTTGTAGTTTTAATAACCAACAGTACGCTGACAATGAAGTTTTGAACGTTGGTTATGTACTTGCCAACTTCCTGGATGAATGAGCAATCCTGTTAGGTTTTATACCTAAATAACGGATATTCACAGAGTTATTACCCTTAATGTAGCCGCAGGACTACCATCCCCTCCCCCCTCCCACCAGCCCTGGGAATCTCAATATTACCCAGTCTAAAAAGGCGTCTCAGGTGTAACTTACTGGTTTAGGAGAGTTTTCGACTGTGTGAAACCACTGTTTTTCAGCAGTGTTAGAGTACAGTAGCTCGACAATAGCAATGTAGAATACCATTTATTTAGTCCACAAAGTTGTAGAGGAGGATCTACTTCCTCCTCAGAGAAGATGTAACTATCATAGTAACAGAGGTGATATTAAACGAACCAATGCTGATACAATAATTTACTCCTTGCGTTACATTCCTTGGATTAATATAAGTGCCATTACGTCAGTCTAAAGGATCAGGAATTCGAGGATGTTGCTTATTTTGAGTAACTGAAACCAAAGATGTGGATTTCATATGTTTCAACTGCACACCTCGCAAGATCAGCAAAAAGAACAGGACTACGCGAATTGCTGAGCTGAGGGTTATCACGTCCACGCAAGTAATTTGTGGAAAATGATGCTAGGCTAGTTCATATCTCTACGTTTTTCAACGCACTTCATGCTTCATGGAAGCGATGACATCTGATACTCACGCTTTGATATTTTCGAATATCTTTTATCTGGAGAACTTATTTGTTCTATAATGGCAGATCGTATCATCTTTGTATCCAAGTTGAATCTTTTACTCATTTGAGAATAATAAGTTCTTCGTTTTGACCACTGATCTATAAAGAGACTCAATTGAGCTTCCCACTGTTTCTAACAGTTAAAAAGCATGGTCACTAATACTAGCTCCCAGAAGTTAAAATAGTACGGGAAGGTCCGCAGTGTTACGTAACATTGTTTATAAGCTTTTTTGATGGGGACCAAAATGGCGTTTAACGACTGACCTCGCTTTGAGACGAATATGCTCGATCAATTATTGTTCAGACATCAGTGATTTTAAGTCAATGTGTAGCAGATGCTAGCCCCTACTAATAGTACTGGCCTATGTAATATCTTCATCCGATCTTTTTGTCAATGCTAACAATTCTTGTTATGATATCGAAATAACTTCCCGCCTTTGTGGCACGTTGTGAAGTTAGAGGCTTGGGAAGGAGGATTTATTCGTCGATCTTCAAAACAAAACAAAATCTATAAAGATCAGCGTGGAAGTGGCCAGATTTCTTGGAGGTTTAGACCTCCCTCGGGACTCTAACCTCATGGGCATCCGCTTCCTTAGAAATAA
>JAAAKL020013086.1:0-12660 GCA_010016065.2 Carybdea cf. marsupialis auct. non (Linnaeus, 1758)
AGAATCTCTTTAGGTGTATTATATCTTCTTTGGAACAAAATTTTCACTATAAAGATGAAAGATCCTACTGCTAAATTCAAATCAAATCAAAATCGCCATGGAATTTCCATTGCTGAACACTACACTTAAACATCATTATCTTCTTAGAACACTACTCAATCAATAACACACGAAAATGGTAACTATTTTAATCCTTCTTAAGTTACATACCAAACGAACTATTGCTGTTGATACCAGATAACTTAAGATTTGATACTTTAACAGCATTTTGTTCTATAAGATATGATATTGTACTTATTGTATACATACTTCAATATCGTTTCTTTGGTCACTCATCCAACTGCTGAATGCGTCACAGAACTTTCCCCAGAAGTTAAAATCATTTGTTCCCAAACCAGGGGTCCTTTCTAGCCACCGCTATAAAAATAAAGTAAAGTTGATATTAATTAGCAGCCAGTAAATCACCTGCCTCAAATTATCTGAATGACTTTATTCACAACAATCATTTATAAAAGTCAAATTTCTTGTTGGATCGCTTCTTGGATCTTTTATCGAGTTTATGTTCGGGCTTCACTCGGGTCTCCTTTTGGGTCTCCTCTCGGGTCTCCTTTCGGGTCTCCTGTTACGTCTTGTAGTGCATGCGCCAAGGAACTGTACTCACTAAGCAGATTGATTGTTTTCATTGAGTTCTATATACAATAACTATTGTAATGTCTTCGTCAAGCATGTGAAACAAGAAGGTCTTAATCGCAGCTCCTCCTCTTCAAATCTCCCTTACTTCATTATTCAATACCCACATACATGGCAAGGACTGGCACTAGTGACATAAATACTAAGTAAACACTACTGGTGTCTTGTAAGGTCTACTGTTGGGTCTCCTATTACGCTTCCTGTTACGTCTCTTGTTTCGTAACGTAATGTTTCTATAGTTGACTTACTTATTGATTTTCTTCTGGTGTCAGTTGTTTAGTCTCTGGTTGGGTCTCTTAAATTTTAGGGCTGGGCAATAATATGGTCATAAACTGTGAAGATTACGACAGCGCCAGCTATAATAGAGGGACCGGGGAGCTGTGTCTAATATGTGGTATAGTTTTCGAGACCAAATCATTCCGATTAAACTAACAAATGAATGAATGGTTACATTCTTGATTAAGTGAAATCTAATCATAAAACACTTATATTTGGACGATCTGTATCAAAGCGCTGGGTGGAAGAATTGCGTCTATGTTGCTCATTATCTAAAGCAAATTATTTATAGATCTGTCTTTTCGTTATATGATCTTATGTTTGCAAAAAGATCATTCCATATGCAATGAGCTGCGATAGCAAAGGCTCTATCTCTGTAGCTAACAATACGTGGACTTCTTTTTCTTTAACGACAAGGGTTTGGATCTGCTCCCGTTATGACGTCACTGAGATAAACTCGCGAAGGAAGAGCGGCATTCCAACAATAGGGTAGGTATAGCCTGTTTCAAGCGGAAAAACTGCATATACCCTTGGTCGAGGACAACGATGAAAGGGGTAAATCCTCTACAAAAGTATTTTAACTTAGTAGATGATTTCAGATCGATTACCTCAACTTAAAAAGGTGAACACTTCTAAGAAGAAATCTTAGGAGAGACTTAACTACATCGAACAAAAATGTCTATGTGAGTGCTACAAAGAATTTGAAATAATTTAATACGTTCTTGCAGTGTGAAAGAATATCATCTATAACATACCTCAATAAGGTCAAAAAGGGAAGGTTCACTTTCAGAGCGTTCCAGTGCCTCCATTGCTTGGGAATCTTGTTCGAACATGGAGCTGAGGTAAAGGAGAATGGTGACAAGGGATAAGACAGGAACATTATCAAATAAGAAGAGAATGTATACAGTGATAGATACGGCAAAATGATTGTTTGAGAGAAGCACTGTGGATTTTAATGCAACAGCAATAATGCTGAGCTAACTGTCTCGCCGCCGTGGCCTAGTAGTTAAGGAATAGGTCTTACATGCCAAAGGTTGTATTGCCATAAACAAACTTTTCATTTAAAATATACATCACTTTTCAATCATCCCCAGTTTTAATTATCACTGATGGTTAATAGAGTTTCCAAAATATTAATTTAGTGTAATAATCAAGTCCCAACTATGTCATAACTGTAGATTCATTGCTGACGTGTAGGGTATTAAAGGAGTCTCGTGAAAGCCCCCATGGAAGCGAGGCAAACTTAAATAAACCACGTGGTCTACAACCGACAGTCCAAGGACTCGTGAGGGGTTTTATAATAATATTATCTGTCGGCGGGAAGAGAAATCTTAAAGATCATTGTATTAAACTGCTAACGACCACAAACACAAATCTACTGCAGTTTTTTGCTTATAAAATGCTGCTTAAAATACGATCAACGAAACACCAAATCTAACCAGTTATCAAACAAAATTCTGCGTATTAGAACATATGTTACATGCATAGCTTTGGTCAACATTTTCTTTTCTAACATTTTCTTTTCTAATATTTTCTTTTCTAACATGTCTAGAAAACTCCAGTTAACTGTTTGGGGAAGAAGTTATCTACTGAACTCCAAGGTCTGTTGTGGCAAAGTTGTTAGTCAGCTTTAAATCCACATATTCTTACCTGTAATCTTTCCCTCTGTATCTTATTCGATTTTCCTACAAAAACAGAACATTTACAGTTACAAATCTTCTCAGTTTCTGTTGCGTTTGATATCATCTATTTGTCAGACTACTTGCCAGTGCTTATTACTGACTATTTTGGATTGACTTAGCAATATGTTCACTAGGGTCTAGGCCCGAAGATACCTACGGTTAAAGCTGACGGATCTGTCTCCTGAAGCAAACGCTCACTTCGCCCTTTTGAAAACCGTTGCTCCTTTACACCGAGGATCGAATCAAGTCTCGAAAGAGATCTTATCTTACCTACTGCTATTGAAGCCTAAAGCCGTCATCAACGAACACTCTACAGATAACTATTATGTAAGTAAATACGAAAATTTTAGAAAACCCAGAATTCACTTAACAAACGTAAGGTTTACCGATGGGTTTGCACCAAAATTATATTGATCCCTTATGAACAGCTTTCCACACTGATTTATTCCTCCATTGTTACGTCATTAGTGACGTAGGTAACTTGCTAATATAATACCTCCTCTGTATCACATGCACTGAGAAAATAAAACTGTAAAAAACCTATACCACCACCATTGAAGAAGGATCTGAAATTATTCGACTATTTACTCACATGTACCAGTGGCGGTTTTAGGGGAGGCAGACAGGGCCATGGTTTGAGGCCCCGCACCTGTAGGGGGGCCCGCGGCTCAATGCTAAGAAGAAATTATGTGTCTGACTGTCCATATTTATCTCATTTAAGTAAGTGAAAACTCTAAACTGTATCCACTGGATGGAACAAAAATGCCTTAAGACCTTCCGCAGTACGATCATGTCTGAACTTCCTTGCAATGCATGACGCAAACCTTTTCGGCCCAGGGCCCTGCCTCCTGAAAAGCCGTCACTGACATGTACGAATACTTTTCTTTTAACTTTTAACATATCAATGATCGAATTGTTAACAGAGCCATTGGCAACACCAAATCTTAAGATTATGATGGGAGAACCATTTCAAGAATACATAAATGGTTTTAAAAGGAGTATGAGTAAAGTTTAGTGAATAGAATTAATGGCATGTGCAAGGAAAAGAAATCCTACTCTAGAAGGACGCATAATGTTCACCTTGCTGATCCAGGGACCTTGGCATTGGGATAGATTTTCACCGCTCCCAATATCTTTTTGTATTCATTCTCCTGTATTTCAACTGACTAATGTAAACAATTCATAATCAGGATAAAAAATATACAGAAGACGACTTCAATAGGTTTGTTTTCTACAGAATCATGATATTAAAGTTGACCTTAATGCATTTTCTTAGCTGTGTATTAAATCCTCTGGTGTTGGAAACAATGGGATTGCTCGATGCAGTCTTTTTTAGAGATCATAGGCTCCCCCATATTTTCTGCTTGTCTAAGTTAATGGAGGGCATCCGCATTAATTGATTTAGCATATCAGTAGGCATAGAAATTGTTAAGGTTTTGCTTTGTGTCGACCTTCCGCCACCGATTCGATGTATTACGGTTAAGAAAACATCCTAAATGTACAACTTAGCTCAATTCCAATAGTGTCCATAGTATTGGGTTCTTAAACCGATTTTAAATTGTATGCTATAATCTACCTCGTGATAATTTTGAAAAAAATATCAATTATGGTACTGAGGCCGCACATTACACCTGATACTAACCGTAATGTCAAAAGACGTATATAGTACTTTACCTTGCGCACACCTAGTTTATTTTCTAGTATCCGAAACTGTAAGCTTTGAAAACCAGAAGCAGTAGACAAATATCCCCTAATGGATAGAAAGGAATGATAAATTGATATACCAGAGATGAATTTGCAAGGAAAACTATGAAAGATTGATATTGTTCAAATATCAAGTTTGCAGATCTTGTTAAGGTAATCCTCTGAAAAGATAGCAAATGTGTAAATTCAGTTCAGGCTTTTTCTTAAATCGAATATAAGCGACGGGCAGATTGATATGATCAGGGGAGAGAGGGTGCATGACGCACTACGATTACGGAATCATAAAAATAAATACGCCATGTGACTTAGTATGGTATTTGATGACAAGATGTGATAATTTTAAGCATTTAGCCCCTATTTTGTAGTAGCATTTTCAAAACATTTCTAGAAAGGATCTCCCAATCCATTGCTAAGTCCTGTTTCAGGCGTTTAAGTTCTGCTTGGTCCTCTCCTTGGAAATCTCTGCGCACGTCACTTAACATAAAAAATTAAAATGATCAAAAGTACTCGTTAGGACGTTTTCACTATCCCTTTTCAGCTAGAAAACCGTACGCTGTTCTTCCACTTTTTAATCCATCTAAAGCCGCAGAATTTTACTGATAAATAGAAAATAGAAAGGTCAAGGAGAAAAGTAGGAGCGAGGGCTACATTGTGATTTGGGAGCCAACTTGCATGACGCTCAAAGAGCGACAGCATTATCCTAAACTTGTTCCGATCTACACTCTTCATTTAGAATGTTCTTATTTACAGCAGCAGTATTGCCTTTGAAAAAGTGTTACTACGATACGAATCCAATGTAAAGGCACGGGAAATAAAGCAGTATTTACGCACTAGTTAGTATCTTCATTTTCAGAAAATTGATGATGATTGAACAAACTGCAATTAAATAAAGGCGCAATCTATAGGAAATCCTACAACGTGCTAATTTTGATCCCTTTGTACGGGAGACAAAAATTCTGAAAAATAATTACAGATTTTAGAATATGTCAACTCAAGGATACGAGTCTGAACGTACGCTATCGATCTGTGTAGCTCCATCAACTGAGTTATGATGACCTTGTTGATAAGACGACTACAGAAAACATCTGCTGGTTAAAACACTCAAGGGAGCAAATATGGTGCTCTAATTTAAGCAAACGTTCTAATTAAGCAGCAGAATTTCCTGTAATATCAAACTCTAGGGGCTTAAAAAGTTTGGCTTTAAGTAAGAAAAGTTTGCATGAAGCAGCATTAGAATTAGAGGACATTTATCTATTTTGTCTAGTCGCCATTTTGCATTTTATATCCCACTGGTGAATACAGCATCCAGCTTTACGTGCAAGATTTGAGAGTCGACCGATTTGTGTTGTGTGACGTGACCATGAAAGAACTGTAGCAGATGTAAGGCGACATCCATGAATCACCGACGATGAAAAGTCACGTGTTTACGCCGAGTTTAACGGAGATCTTTCTTACTGCAAGGCTGATATGGTACTATTACATCACAGCTGAATATCATCGAATAATACAAAAATTAATTGTCACGGTGTATATTGCAACGGGGCCAGTCAGCCTATGTAAGGCTACTAAAACTTATAGAGATTGGAACAAAGAGTTTCTGATATTTTTAAAGATATCAATAGAGAAGAATGATTTAAACTCAGGATCCATGAGTCTTGCTCTTCGAAATGAGCTTTGGACATCGATTGCAACATACTTCATTTCCAAATTTTGGAGAATATTCTCACGCAGGTTTTTAAAATTGCCCAAACCAAAAGTATTTTGATATAACTAAGCAAATTTTAGAACCGCAAAACAAGCATGTGTGTACCCTCCGCCCTGAGAATTCAAATAAATATGCCTAAAGAAAGAGATTTTTCTGTATTTGTGCAGCACACAAGATGTCCTCTAGGAACTGTCGTCTGAGTGGAGGAAAAATCAAAGGGGTTATGGCCTTGAAGGTGAGCCCTCGTACGGGTCTACACATAGAAAACCTGTTGCCCATAGGTCGTGTACACCACAAAGAACGCCACCTTCTACGTCGCTTTTCAGGTGTCATTGAGTAACATAAAATGACAAAAATCGGACAGACACTCGAAGTAACGTTTTACTCGATGGGTCTCGCAAGTTGCCCTCACTCTGGAGCGAACTACCATGTATTGAAATAGGCAATTATCAAGTTGCTCCCGCTTTGATTCTTACTGGGTTGGCTCAGTAGGGGTAGAAAATGTTTAATGAGAGATCTTGTAGTCTTGATGTAAGTTAAGGAATGTTTGATGTCATCCATATGAAAGACTAAGCAGATGACATATAATAAAATAAAAATAACTCAGGTAGACTTGGAATCAACTCGTAATTGTTTGGAAACCACTCTGGGAACCATTCAGACATTAGCAGAAGAACTAGCACAGGACTTATTCATTGAGGATTTGCAGTTACGGAATATAGAATCGCTTTTGGAGTCGGAATTGTGAAACTTTTATCTCCACATAATCGTGGAATAATTCACCTTTGATAACGCAAGTTTAGTCTATTTCCTGACTATTATTGCATCCCTCTATACAAAAGTTATACTTTTCCAATTGGCCACTAAATATTTATGTCATACCCCCTCACTACAATTTAAATATTATTTAATGCGTTTCATACCTAAATTCCATAAAATCCAACGGTGTCATTGTCTCCAGGATCATGATTTGTTCCACTAAAACCTAAAATTTAAACATTTAAAGCTGTAACTTATCAAAACCATTTCAGTCTGAAGAGGATTTAAATGAATACTCAGCAATGTAGATGCTGTCTTGTGTCAGCATAAGGGGTATGCCACCCAGTTCGCCATTAAAAGAAAACCAAAGAAATGGAGTAAAGAAAAGCAACATCCAGATAATCGTACGGATATGTGCCCCTTTTGACAAACTGATCTCCTAAAACTTGTGCGATATTGTGATAAAATTCTAGCACCATGGTATTAGCTGCTTTGATGTTTCTACGGTCAATTCCGGTCAAATCATGAAAATCAACATGGCGGAACGATTCATGATAGATTCTAAAATTGCGTGGTCAGTGTCCATAGGGAGCCGATAGCTGCTACTGCTACATGTACAATATTCAACTTATCATGACATTAGCCTCTAAAATATGGTTTTGAGTCTAAGTCAAGAAATTTGTCAAAATGAAGCTGGTTTGCAATATCAATTCAAAGGTAAAAGAGTAAGTATACCTAAGTAGATTTCCACTTCCACCTTGAATGAGTGCATGAGGGATTCTGGCTTATACCGGTCCACGCACGTTATAAATAAAATAGAATAAAACTAATCTTGGAAATATTGCCCAATCAATTAAAATGTAAATGTAACAACCCTTTCTTTACAATGTTAATAGGGTATACCTTTAATATCTTCACGATGCGATTGAGTCGTGACACTACAATCAGCATGTTAGTTTCGTCAACTCTCTGTAAAAGAAATAAACGAGACATGCTAAGCAAGTTGTTACGGAAATCCAAGGGGAAAATGCACGTATTAACATAGCAGAACATGTAGAACCTGAACAGATAGAAGCACATGTGATATGATGACAAAAAAGGCCCAACGTTATCCTTTGGAAAACGTCTTCGGTCGATACTGGTCGTCCTGTTATTTGATTCGTTCTTTCATTAACTTTTAGACTGTCATGCCACTGCTGCCAAAAGGCCTCCACATTTATTTCCAAGCTGTGCGATATTGCACTACTTGCATCCACTCTAAATGATGCCGTCCCTAAATCCTCTTCTCGGTCCTCCTTATTCTCTCATTCCTTCACTGGGTATTCACTCTGTTATCCCATTTGTAGTTTCTCATATTGTCTACATGTCCGGCCCACAGGCCTCTTATTCTTCTTACATTTCTCACTGATGTTACTTGATATCATATGATCATCATTATCAAATTATCGTTATTATTCATATTAACCAGGAGGAGAGAGAGAGAGGGGGGGGGGGGGCGTGTGGTGATAGTGTCATTGGTGTTTGAGTTAATGATGAATTGACTTGTAAATACAACAGATACTTTTCAGTGCACTCTCGCCAATGTAGTTTAAACAAAGACATTTCTGTAAAGAACTGAAGCTAAATCAAAAGTTAAAGTTACGTAGACATCATCTATCTAGTGCCCTTTCTATGCCAGGCAGATTCAGATACAAGCAACATTTGTTACATAGGCCTGCTGTTCATGACTTTCTCTTTGGCATCCCCCTAGGAGCGTAAACATGTAATGGCCGCACACAAGGGGTTAAGGTGTTTTTTTCTCCATAATCGCTACTTCCCGATTTTGGACCTTGACACTCTGAAATATAAATGAGTCAATCACCTGTTTATGGCTGATATAGTAACGCAAGGGGTTAAAGTTTATTTTTGTCATGATAGCCACGTCCCAATTTTGGACCTTTATACTCGGAAATATAAACGAGTCCATAACCGATTTAAGGGTAATATGGTAACGCAAGGGATTAAATATTATTTTTGCCATGATAGCCAGGTCCCAATTTTGCACCTTGATACTCTGAAATGTAAATGAGTCCATAACCTGTTTATGGGTAATATACTGGGACATGGATTCACACCTCTGGATTTTATAACCCATTGAATATGATTCAGGTGTTCTATAAACCCAATATAGAAGATACTAAGGTACATGGTTGTTATCTAATTGTACCTCTGAATGTAAATGAGAATACATACAAAAGTTCTAACTTTGATGAGAGAAGAAAGTTACTTCCTTACCGGCAAAATGAAAATATCTCTGATGGAATCGAGTTCGTAGATAATCTGCTTGAACCATAACTCGTATACTTTAGGGCGAGAAAGATAACCAAGTTACAGGAAACATTGAAAGTATTGCAATGATGAATAGGAACAGAAATGTAGATGTAAACTTGAGTAGCTGTTGCTTCATTTTAACTACTAAGAAAACAACGTTTTTTCCAATGTAACTTGCTTACTTTACATATTAATTTAGTGTAGCAATTAGGAATCTGCTTGGAATTTAAGTTTGATCAACGTAACGCGAAGTTATCATTGTAGAAAAGTGAAGACCTGTTTCTTGACATGCGAATTTCTAGCGTTGAGCTCCCGACGAATGCCCAAAGCCATAACTCTTGACAGCATATCTGTGTGCAAGTGAGTGTACAGCGTTTCTATTGGAGGAAGACCCTTTTCATGGCCCAATAGGGGTTACCGCATTTCTGCATAAAACGACGAACTTTGCTATTCTGGTCATTGCATACTTACTTGAAACAGCAAGCCTGCAGAAGGAGGCAAAGTCGCGAAGATGCTGAAGAAGATGAGGTCATCAAAATGCTACAGAAGGGGAAGTTGCAGAGATGCTACAGAAAAGGCAAACTTGCAGACATGCTAAAGGAGGAGAAGTTGCAGAACAGGCGAAGTCTTTTTATGTAGCAATTTAAGTGAGAAGGGTACCATTAACAGACAATGAAGCTACTGTAATGTACGAAAGCGTACTGTACAGACCTTCTTTTAACTGCCGACTTTACTTTTAGGACTTTTTGAGTGTGACCAAGTTTGTTGAAGCAGACAAGAACTTAAGAAGTGACAAAAAATTAAAATATTTCCTTTTCTGCAGTTAGTGAAAACCTCAATTCTAATGCCTTAAACATAACTCACTTAAGCTAAGCTTGAAAAGGTTGTTCTGATCTTTAAATTTCGGATAAAAGATCTTCCTCTGCAGTTAGAATTTTCTTTATTGGGCACGAATGAGGATGAATTCCATGTGACATATAAGTAACATGTACACTGCTTCAACTTCTAATCAGGAATAAATACACCCTAATTTCTCAAAGAACGGCCTATCAAGTTGCAGAAATAGCAAAATAATAGTAATAGTAATGATAATGCGATGTTACTAGATAATGAAGCCAATGATAATAGTAATAATAGCATAATAGAATAATAATAATTGCACTGTTACTACTACTAGCAATATATAAATAGCACTGTTACTACTGGATCACATACTAGCCTCAAGGTTAGCCCATCTAAACTCTGGTTGCACATTTCTTTGCCTCTTTCAAGGCTGTTTCTTTTAGTGTTTCATGAAGCACCCTTTGCAGATGACCATGCCACAGCAACTTTCGTCGCTTTACTCTCGCAATCTGCTGTTATTGTTTATTTGATAAATATTTTAGCTACAAATGTCTGCGATGTTTCTTAAAATTTTCCTCTAGAAGATATTACCCACATTTCCATGTTTATATTTTTAAATTTAGAGAGATTATTACACAGGATCCTTTTTGGTTTCACGCCGTGATCTTAGTTTATTCTTGCTGATGCCAATATGAGTTCCTGTTCACAGAGTTGACAGAGACAGCTCTAGATTGTTTAACATGACTGGTTACTTTGATGCACCTTCTTGATTGCACACTGCATCTTTTGTAATTAAATTCGTAGTGGTTAGATCCAACAAGCATTAGCGTCATTTGCAAATATGTAAAGAAGATAATATCATACGTATCATATTTTCAGAGCTTACGTAAAATTATACAAATTAGTGAAAAATCAAATTATCTAGCTGCAACGACAAACTGTTATTTGGTTTTTTCCCTGAGGGCTAAAGACGTGCTTCCCTTTGAAAAATTATATCTCTGATTTGAGTCTGAAGAAATATTAGAGAAAAGCGAAAATGTTGCCACCGGGATTCGAACCAGGGGCTCACGCAATCGCGGCGTGCTGCTCTACCAGCTGAGCTATGTTGACCGGTGTCAACATATCTTGGTTATATATCTGTTTTTTAATACGAATTGCTTACTTTTAGAATAAAATAAAGTTAACAGCTTGATTATCTGTAATTCGGGCTGTTTAGGTCTTTTCATTGTGTTATGGTCAATACATTGCATCAGGCTACGGTTCCCTATTGCCACAGACAGACTATTGACACGTGGCACTTTTTATAGTAGCTTTTTTATGACGTCATCAACGTACATTAGGGTTGTTTCGAGGACACAAGATGAAAACATTTTTCAATAAATCGATCAAATAACAGTCGGAAGTACGCTATTTGGATCAGTCTTTGTAAAGGTAATACTGTTCTGTTACAAAAGTTTCTTCCCATTGTTTGGAGGCATAATAGATGGATATTATTTTACTATGGGTGAATATATCCCTTAAATGCCCAAAACAAAAAATACGCTTGTTGATCATGGGCAGAATGAGGTGGAATGTCGGTTGTAGCCACAAGTGAGTTCCATTCTTTCAATAGTGCAGTGTCATATTGACTTCTTTATATTTCCATTTACAAATGTCAAATACTAGTGGATTAAAGTCTTCATTCGAGTAGCGATCAGCTACGATTAATCGATCATTAAATTTAACGAGGCTGTTAAGCAACGTTCTTTTATGTATTTTCTCAGAAACAGAAGAAGTTTTCTGATGACATAAGCTTACGAGTTAACTAGATATTGAAATGTTGATAACAGTGAGATTTTATATTTGGTTTAGTTTTAAACAAAAGTTATTCTGATGCTAACGACATGAAGTTATTGATCGAGTATTTAAAAGTTATTGATCGAGTACCTTGATGAACCACAATGAAGAGATGTTCGTCATGAACTTTGTTCCCATGCAGCTCTGATTGTAGGACTTGGCTTGATGTGAGGGCATCCACCTGCGTTGGAATAAATTAATACGGTGTTTGTTTTTCTGATATAATTAATATAAATAAACAAATAATTTTACTAATAAGGAGTGGTAAAATGAAAGGTGAATGATCACAATTACCTTTGTTACCATCTCACAACGATAATTAAACTAAATAGGTAACTAAGGCAACTTTCCCCTTCCTTTTCATCACTGCCTATTAGCGTTAAGCTATACTTTGTTGGAGTCACCGTGGTCGAGTGTTTAAGGTGTCCGACTCATATGCCAGAGATTGTGGGTTCAAATCCCGTCTAGTCCGATATAAAGACTTTCGGTTGGGGAAGGCAATGGGAGATCACCCTTGTAAATGTGCTCTCTTCCCAGGATATTTTTCACTCTGGCTGGGCAATAGGTTACACTCGAAATCGAGTATGCCACCAAAAAATAAATACCTGGTTGCATCAAATACTCTAGCAACGGTATCAATAGTTCTTGTTGATATATATTTATATTTTGGAAACTCAGAGTAGCGAATTTCCATATCTCTTCTTTTAGTACCTCTTTCTTTCTATATATATATATATATATATATATATATATATATATATATATATGTATAATTTAGAGAAGGAAGAAGGAACGCAAGTTCCGAAAGCTCGCCGTGAGCACGAGTCAATTTTTAATGTATAAATATAGTTTTTT
>JAAAKL020013088.1:0-12659 GCA_010016065.2 Carybdea cf. marsupialis auct. non (Linnaeus, 1758)
CATTAATAGTATTGAGGTGCTCTTATTTTATCATTAATTCATATTTTCCTTCAAAGAGTTGTCACTTCTCATATGAACTTCTTCAGAAAGATGCTTATTCTAAAAAACTCTTGTCACAATGCATTCATGTAGGTACATTTCAGGAGACTTATTGTCTCCATTTTAATACTTTTACTTCCCTAATAATACTTTACCATACCTTATGCTTCATGATTAAATGGTATATCAAAGGTTGGACTAAATATTAGTGCATATTTGCATCTTGGTCTTTGCTCCTTGCTTTAATTATCATTTATTAAAAAGTGAAACATTCTTTGGCCGAAGAAAAGTGTTTTCATAAAAGAAGTGGTTCAGAATATTTCTGCTCCAAAGGATCTAAGGTGAGGGACAGGCCTGTAACCCTCATAAACACTTCGACAATGGTGACTAAGCAGATCAAGTGTAACTAATCATGTACTATGTACTTGAAGCTTTGACAATAAATCAAGTCACATCCAGACTGATGACTTCTAGCATTAGTTTGGAATAGGAAACTACATCCAGACTAATAAGGTCTTCATAAGAAATCCATTAAACATTGCCTACTTGTTCATGAATACATATTTTGCACTTTTCAACATCTGCTTAATAATAAGTGAGGCAACACAAAGTGAAGACTGCAGCTCCCAGTGAGGGTGGTTATCATATAAATCAAAACCCTGAATAAAAGCCATGGGCTTATAAACATATGACTTCAGGCATACTCAAGTGGGGTGTTTGGGGAGGGGGCTTACATATATATGGCAGTTGATGTCTAAAACAAAAATTGCCATGAAGCCACTTAAAACCTGTATTAAGATTTACCGATAAGTTCACACACATATCACTATGCTTTATAATAGTTTAAATTTACAATGAAAATACAGTGACTTTGTGTTAAACTAAAAGCTTCATTTAGTAGTTGAGCCTCTGTGCCAAAGGGTCCCAGTAATCAAAAGGGAGAAAGCCAAAAATAAAGAGGTACTAGCTACAGCCCTAGTGTAGTAGGGATATCCATTAAAATAAATGTCAGTTTTTTAATTTTCTCAGCCACCTGGACACTTTAAGACAATATATACCAAAATAAATGCATAAAATTGACTGGTATGGAAGGAAAAGTTTACACATTTGTTGAAAATGGTAAGAACTGTTATCACAGTGACACCACAGTATCAATAGTGTTGGAGTTTACAATACTTTTGCTATGTATTTGATTCACATTAGGCTGCACTGAATTTACATCATTGGTTAAGAGGTGGGTTAGAAGTGTACTTGTCAACAATAGGGAGAATAGTGGAAGTATGGCATATGTAGCACTTTGGGTGCAATATGACACAGAAAAGGTGGCATGTTATACTATAGTTCATGTGGCATAGTTTTTACAAAATCTATATGACTTTACACGATTGATATGAATTGAAACCGATCTGGCAGCCTTTTCTACTTTGTAAACACTTTAGTGGTTAAAAAGAATTTTCAGACTAGTGATACATTATATATATAAATGTATGTATATGTATGTATACATTTATTTATTTATATATGAGCATCAATCAGCTGGGCTTAAGTTCTTCTCATGTGTGAGACTAATCCTTTTATAATAGATGTATGCACTTCATCTGAATCACAATACGTTCTGCCAGCTTGACTGTTAAACAGAACTTATAGGATATATATAGGGCCTACCCAACTATCACTAATGGTAGGTATATTAACATGATCATGTTAATTCATAACAGCTATTACGGTCAATTTTCAGCGCAGCTATTTGTCATGAGTCTTCGCAACTCGTTGTTTTAACGTTAGAAACAGCCCACTATCCCGCTTCACCAGTGCGAAAAAATCACGTTCATAATAGACGATCCGACTTCCAAGGAAGTCTGATCACCGTCTAATGCCTTTTCATCATTTAATAATCCAGAAATAGATTGATGGTAAATCGGCATCAGAGAACGAGTCTCAATCGAAGAAACCGAAATTTTGAAGTTCTTGGGCCAAGTATCGAAATATTTGGAATCATGATATCGAGAAAGACTTTCACCTGGCCATAAAAGTGGGAAACACTTAAAAACTTAAAGATATCGCGTGAACGGTGTGAAATTGAAGAAAAACGTATATTCAATGTAAGAAATGTTTACCTCCAGCACCAGCTAAGGTTTTGACACGAAAGTCCTCCAACGTCTTCGGGTACGCATCAAACCTTTTGATCTGTGTAACTAAATCTTTAGCATGCATTTTGAACTATCACCTATCTGATCCCTTCATTTACTAGTATGTTCGATTAACAATCCCTTTTACTCCACTTTAGATGTGGATGCTAATCGCTGGTAAACACTTCGGCTAACAAGCGCTTTTCGGTGAGGTCCTTCCTCTTCAATGGATGTGAAATAAATTTCGTGGCAATCAAATATTGGCGCGTCTTCCAATTCCTTACGCCAGCGGTTATCAAAGGAAAAGAAGTTGCCAAGTGCTAACTCCATATTCCTTGGAATGGCATGGTGGACGCTTGAAACTTTGTGACTTTAGTAACATTTATAGCAGAGAAACGCATAGAGCTGCTCAGCATTGATTCGTGGAAAACTTTGGATTTTCCGACCTTTAGTACAAAAGTGTATACTCACTCTTCTTTGTTACGTAACAAGTTGTCACATTTCCTATACCACCCATGCATTTCTGTATGAAACCGTCTTTCATCGACCCTTAAGACAAGGTATCCAACTGCAAGCCAATATTTACAGCAAAATAAAGACATAGTGATAGGTTTCGAATCAAAATGTTATTGTAGACGTTTTAACTACATAATTCAATCCACAGGATCATTCAACATGAAATTGGACATATAATAGAAAGGAAACTATCCAATTGTCGCTGGAATCCGTTGTTTACAGTAGAGGTTTACGGCACAGTTAAATGAAATGCATGAAGACTATAAACACCACTAGCTATGGTTTATGAGTGGAGAAAACTTTTGAAACAGTGAGGCCAAACCTTTTGCACAACTAGCCAGATTTTAATTGTTTAAGTCAAGCTTTGCCGCTTTTCTCATTTTTAGTGAAAATCAAATACTAATAACACATTTTCATTCCTTTTGAATTGTTTGTAAAGAACTAATACCTAGGAAAGATAAATATTGCAGCTATTATACTAAAAATGCAGGGATACTTTAATAATAAATCATAAGGGCTGATCCTTATGCATAAACCACGATACAGTGAATACCATAATTTCTATGAGACCAGCGCAACAAATCCTCGATTTTTCAAGCCGTCGTTTTGTAGCCAGAGGTTTAGATGTTTCACGACAGTCGTTCTTGCAATAAAGCCTGCCTCGGCAGTATTGACACGGTTCTAATCTTGTGATTCATCAAATCATCACTTTGCAAAAATTCTAGGTCCTTGTTTCCAGACGGTCAGTCCGATGTTTACAACCGACAGATATGATCGAGGTGTTGAAAAACTGATGCCTGTGCCTGTGCTAACCACTACACTACAATACACAGGCTTGCTCTCCTAAGAGCACATCTTTAGGCATACCGCGTTCATCAGACAATACACACTGTGATACCATGACTACACAGTGACGTCAACATACACAATGCGAACATTCATTACAGCAAAGTGATGTCACAATGATCAACTTCCAACAACCACAGGCAACGGCAGAAGGTGGTCTATACCAAGTAGGGTGAACAGTAATTAGTGATGTGTGCAGACAGACTTTCATGTTGCAATGAGGGGGCGGGGGTGGGAGATGGAATGGCCTTAGATGATGACATCATTTTACTAGTCATATAAGTTAGAAAGCGAAGCGTGTCTCTAGTAGACTTTAAAACGCAAATATGCTCAAAATGCTAAGTTACAGGATGCAAAAATTATCCCTTTAAAAGCTATTTAGTACTTTAAAAACGTTGTCTAGAGCGTGAGGAGGGTATGGCCCAGTGCCTATCTTAAAACCACTTACCGTATTGTTTATAAAAGTCTGGAACTCTATTATTGCGTACATGTCTTTTGTTTTTGTCAACTTCAGCCATCGTGCTTCATCCTACTTACATGTGTAAGTGATCACGACATTTCCGATTTTCAAAAAATAATATTAAGTGGAAGTTAAAATCAATAGGATTAAATATCTACTCCTGAAAATTCAATTGGATTCGATTGGAAAATCAGCAAACTTCCATGAATGGATAGATGTATGTAGTACGTAGAGGAAAAATTGAGATAAAACGTCGAAATTGTTAAACATCAGGTCCATTGATACTTAGTGTGTTAAAAACAGTAGAGTAAGACGAGCTACTAAAACGTTTTCTTGCAGATAAGCAAACGATTCCCAGATAAGCACAAATACAAGTTATTTTGATGTATTCCCTAAATAAAAAGATGTCGTTTTACAATTAAAATTGTATACGATAATCGATGTCAAAATATCTGGGATACGAACTTTTAATTTGGTTAAAGCTCCCAACAAGTAAAAACAAAACGATAATCAAATATAGCATCAAGTTTTAGATTGGCACTTGAACAGCTTCAAAAGAGAATTACTCCCATTTTAACGAAGGCAAATGTAAAAAGCACGCTCAGAGACAGAAGTTGACAACTAACGGGAGGTAAGTAAATGTCTTAAATCCATAAACTGTGAGTATGAAAAATAAAGTCTATGTTGTTGGCGATTGTTAAGGAAGTAGAGAAACAACCGATCAGCGTCAGTATCTAAAGACATGAGTTGAGCTGACCTTCCACTATTACAAGACCCTCTGCCCCTGACAATTTTCTGTTGTCTAAAAAGTGGAACAAAGGAAGCATGGAAATATTGAACCACAAATGTACTTCTTTCATTTGTTGCTAAATAACTTGCTTGAATCCTGACAATAGCTGGGGAGCATTTTTAATTTGCACATTGAAAGAGTTTAATGGTTAAAAGTGGCAAATCACAAGAAGTCCACAGGCGACCAAGAAGTCCACAGGTGACCAGGTCATGTTGAACTTCTCCCAAAAGACAGATATCAGTACTTATCACGTTTGGTACACAATATACGTTTAATGGTATTTTTTAAAATAAAATTACTTATTTGATGACATTGTCACTTGTGGCTTAAATAAAAACTGGCATAAACAAAATGGGAAAGATACGTTTCGTACATTAACAGGGCGCACTCTTTTTATGTAATATGACGTCATTGTCGTAGAAAACAGACAAAATAAGTTTATTGTAAGGTAGTGAGAAGTATTTTTTACCAAGAATGTCCAGGATTTTTACCATATTTAAATCAGGGTGATAAAATGTTTAAGGTTTTGATCAGGGCACATAAATTTGGCTTGTGGAAGGCTTAACTGAACAGTAGCGTATATCTGATCTGAACGCCTGTTGAGTGTTTCTAGCAATCTGCGAAAACTTCGCATCATGTTATAATATTCAAGTAGTATAACTGGCTCACGGTGCTCCTTGCTTTACTGACACGAATATCACAGCTACGAGAGTGATATATGCCATTATTTATGACTGGACACGGATAGTCAACCGCATTTTCATGCTTCACTTTCTGGATTCAAACACGTAAAAGACGTAACGCATTTGAGGCTCGCGCACTATAAACTGAGCAAAGTGAACTTTGCTGATAGCTCCCTATTCTCAAACAGAGTCAAATGATCATATCAATTAAAGCTGAAATGTCTGCTCATCGATTTCTCTCTATGAATCAGAATTACATAGCAGAAGAACATTGTTATAGACTGCTACTGAATTTATTGAACGTTTATGCTTTATTTTCATTTGCTTTATCGATTTCTGACCATCGATTAATAAGCCTTAGGCACTAGAATGTCAGGGAAGAGTGGAAAATTTTAAGGTATTTAAGAAATTATGCTGCAATATCTTGATACTGTGGAGCTGGTCAACTGTTGATGGTTCCGCGTGAAGCAAGGCGCATTACTTCTTCAGTAATATATTTCATTTTATAAAACTTATATAAAATTATCGTATAATTTAGCAGAGATTTGAAGAAATCTATAGGGAATTAGGATATCTCCTTAACAGGCTGAACAACACAGGGAGCTCTTCAGAGCTGATACTGTTTACAAGCTAGTTTTTCATCTCTGGAAGAGTTTTATGGATATCTTCCTTACCTTTTCCTTTTCTTTTGGTCCGCATATCATCTTTTCTCGTAATTACCAACTAGGGGCACACTAAGGATGCAAAGAAGTTATATAACGTCAGCCAAATCAAGAAATGACATATTTTGACACTCCTCCACATGCAATAGCTTTCAAGATACTGGGTCCTCTATACGTATCAAGCATAATTAAAATCAATCTTTAACTCTAAAACTTGAAATTATGAGAGCAAATGTGCCATCAATATGAGTGATTTGAACGATAATTAGCGTCGACTCATCAGGTACTAAATCCTTAAGAAAATAGACATAGAATACGTTTTGAATTTTTGATGAAGACTTCTCAACATTTTAATATAGAAGACATTTAATCCGATGGATACTGTTGGGGCTGAGTTTATGTATCTTATGAAATGAGGGTAGGGTAGTACAATATGAAGATATATGATATATATAAAGTGATTTGAGAATTTCTTGTACAATTACAGCTCGTATCATTACTCGAGGTACAACTATGTATATAAGGAATTCAAATCTAATGTACTTGAAACTTATTGCTCCCCACAATAAGCTTTAGAAAATCATAGCAGAATGCTGATTGGCTGATTGTTTACAACTGATGACAATCTTTCCCTGAAAATTTATATTTGGTAAAAAGGTAATGTCTTCCCACGACTATCATGAATGAGATTATGTCTGGTTAGAATTGTTATTATTGTATCTTGAATCTCTAATTTGTCAGTGTTAGAGACAATAAATCCAAGTATTCATTACTAGATTTAATGCTGGTACCTGAACATGTGGTCATCTTGATTTCCTTTCCCTTGTTTTCAACGTATGATATCAACACTAGGTTATAAACCGTTTATATCATTTTATATCATTAGCAGATTTATTATCATATAAGAATCGTCGGTTGATAACGACTCACAGAGTAGTTTATTCCTTGAAAGAATTTTCAATCGTTTGAAAATATATAGCAGATAAAAAGTTTTATTTTATACTACTGTATGTTGACTACTTATACATCAATTTATGAAATGTCAAAAGGATATCATTTTGTCTGTACTTTTTCCCTTTACATTACACGTTTACTTGCGCTCTCAAGGATCAGTAACAACTTGCATCGTGGAGTGTGGTCTTATCTTGGTCATGAGCAAAGACTGCAATTGAAAGTTCTCAGTGAATTGAAAACATCTTCCTTACAGCAATCCCATCAGCTATGTTTGCAACGTTCTGATTGCTTTGCTGTGAATGCAAACATTATTGAATATCCACAGCACATATGTCAGCTCTTGCCTTTTAACCTAAATTATTCTGTGGTATTGCAGCATAGCACAAACTGGATAGCACATTCATTAATCTTACCTCCAACTTATTGTATCTTCGAAGAAATACCATGCTCTGCAAAAGGAATATGCCATCGAAGGCAGGGTAATTGCGAGTGTAATAAAGTTTGTGGGGAAACAAGATGTCAAGCATGCAGGAAACTAAACATCGTCGTTGTGTCATATAGCTTCTGCGATCCTGGGTATGTTGAGCAGCGTCCAAAACCTAAAATTAGTGTTAACAACGAATTCCCTTTTTTCCCCGGTGGACATCGTGGATTTCATGTCCTTACCATTGACAAAGCAACCGGAAATGCCACAGATTATCGTACATTTGATCTACATGGTAGTTCTTCCAGAGGAAGCGCTATGAAGAGTTTTATCAAAGCAATACCAGTGGACACTATTACTGTTATTTCTGTGGAAGATACTGCAGCATTTGGTCCGCAAAACCAAATCGAGTTAGAGGACTCATTTCGAATGTTACATGACAACACAACATCGCTGGCTCTTCGAGAATCGTTTTGTTTAATTGGATATAAAGGGTTGGCAAGACCGTCTTGGATTGTAAAGAGAAGAGCCTCTGGTGGACAAGGACCCGTGACTTGTAGTGCTACAATATTCTCATAACATGTAACCTCAACTGGAGGCTAGTACAGATGGGTCCAAATGCATTAACCCACTGTACTTGGCAGTAGCTAGTTCTTTTTTCTTCTAAATGAGCTTTCGTTTCAGGAGGAACTATAAATACGACTATAGTTAGTATATTTTACTTGACCAAGGCTGCCGTTAAGTAAGCTATAGATATAGACAATGCAAAGCCGATGTAGCTATATGACAATAGCTCTGTTATGGCCCTCTTCTCCATTTTGTCGCTGCCATTCTCTATGATTTTCAGGATGGAAGCTTGGGTTAGGATGGGTGTTTTTCCCCCCGTAAGTACTTGAAAAGAGTTTACAAACGTGAAGAGTAAATACAATAGTAAGAAAGGGCAAAATTTATTTGTCTCTTGGCTTTGCTAACACGCGGATCAGGATCCAGAGAAATTCATCAGTCATCAGCTTGCGGCTAGACAAAAGCCTGTAATACGGCTAGTTTCAGCACCTTTTCAGAATGCACATAAACACGATGAAGGAGATGTTACTGTCAAGGGAAATGAATGAGTTTACAGCGTTTATTAGAGCGAAATACAAGTCGAATGAAGCGGGTGAAGTTCTTATCCGTGTTTGATATGATGCCGTGCCATGATCTCTGGCACAATATTTGAATGGGAATTGCCGGTTGCCATGCATGGTGTAGCATTAGAAAGTTAACAAAAGCAAATGATAGCATGTTTTTTTTAAAAAAAATTCTGTAGTAACTTCTGTCCAAATGTAATCATGCTGTGTTTGGACAGCCACTTGAGTGGCTTGTCTGCAAATTTCAGAACTATAGATCGCATGGTTTGCTTGTGTTATCTGTTGAACGTTTAGATGGGTATAGAGAGACATGGGCAACCTCAGGCTCGAGGGCCAAGTCCTGCTTGCGAGACTCTACGACAGGACACGCTGATTATTTGAAAAGGTGTAGAAATAAAGCCCTGCAGTATTTTGGAAACTTTCTATTCGAACCACGCACAGTACCAAGGTTCAATTACTAACTAGTACTCTAGTGATCCGTTCAGACATTTTCATGACGGCACTTATACAGCAGGACCTTAACTGCCTTAGCAAATAAAGGTGCCCCAATCGCTGCAATACTGTGTCACAGATACGCCCTCCGGAAGAGAATAATGCATCTCAAGTATGAAGCAAAGTAGCATAAAATCATAAATGATAAGCATTAGTAGACGAAAAAATTCACTGAAAGAATATGCACCCAGCCATAAGAAACAAGGGTTTAGTCTGAGTTATTTTCTATACACATGGAAGTGATAATCAAAATGTTATTTGTTTTCACTACTTACACGCTTGTTTGTTAAAGACTTGTATGTTCAACGTTGTAGAAATTATAACTTTCTGCTGCCTCTCTGTATAAGCATATATGTCAATTTTTATTTTAAAGTTTAGATTCTGTAACATTGGCTTTCATGATACATTTCTCTTGTTATTATACTGACACAAAATATGGATACCAGTAACTTTGTTCACGGTTCCATCTGACGACATCTGACAGTTGGGGGGAGGGGGGTGTATTGCCCTGAAGAATGTGGAACCTTTCTCAATGGGGAAACCTATCCCTCTGCTGATAGGAAGGAACAGGAGGCATTTTCTCTGCCATACTGTCAGTAGTTTTGAGGTCTTTTTCAAAAACTGTGTTCACGGAAAAGTTACCCTCTCCCAAGCAGTTAAAATGTAGCCGGAATAAAAAGCACGATTTCAAAATGGTTCTATTTTGGCACCTGCTAAGGTATACGTTTTGGCTTTTGCATGAAAATTGAAATTTTCCCCACCACCTTTTGACCCCACCGGCCGCCACTGCTGAACGTTCGATGTATATTTACGAAATGTGAAGTAAGCATCACAGTTTTGACTATCCTAGTATCTGCGTTATCTGCTGAACGTTCGATGTATATTTACGAAATGTGAAGTAAGCATCACAGTTTTGATTATCCTAGTATCTGCGTTATCCAGCGTGGATTCGAGAACTCTCGTTATTGTTGACGTTTTTGGTGTTATACCAAAAAACTGATTTTACAATTGAGG
The DNA here is from genome assembly GCA_010016065.2 of Carybdea cf. marsupialis auct. non (Linnaeus, 1758). Classification (NCBI taxonomy): domain Eukaryota; kingdom Metazoa; phylum Cnidaria; class Cubozoa; order Carybdeida; family Carybdeidae; genus Carybdea; species Carybdea cf. marsupialis auct. non (Linnaeus, 1758). The sequence goes on from JAAAKL020013088.1 coordinate 10,137, forward strand.
TTTAAATGGCTATAAATTTCAAACAGGTAAAAAATTAAAACTGTAAACCATATCGTTTAAAGTGCACCTGAAGGTTATCGGATCTGAACATTTTTTAATCAGTGGCATGAAATGTGCAATGGACAATGATAGACTTGCTTGTGTTAGTTGACCTGTAAAATGCAAATTTAACATTTTTTAATTAAAGATGAGTCTGTGAGGGAAATGTTTGCTGTAAAATATTACAGCTAATAATGACGCGTATGAAAAATTATAGACCAAACAAATGAAGCGTAGTCGGGTTAAATGTAACCAAGTCAGGGTTACGTACTAACTTCGTAGGTTACGTATGTTATAATTAAGTCACCCTTGTTGGCAGTCGTGACACTGTTATCTACGCGCCTCGCCATTCGGCCGTTACATGAAGTTAACTCGTTCAAGTTTCCATTATCTGGAACATAGAAGACACGTTTTCCACAGCAGCCAAGAGCAAGGATAGGAGTTTGGAAATAGTTGTATGAAACGCACTGGAAGGTAAATGTAAACTATGGTAGGTTTTAAGAAGATATGAAGATTGAAGATTATGCAAACATCATAACTCTTAACAGGAAAGTGATATCATTCATTTTTATAAGCTTTAAAGTAACAGACTACATTGCTAGTGCATATATTACTGTGTGAACAAATACAGTGCTTCCTCGATGTTGCAGTCATTTTGGGCACAAGTTTTCGAAAATACTGCCCGGAAATCGAAAATACCCGGATAATAATTATGAGCCGCTTCCGGACTTAAATGATTTTTAACGACCTTTACTTTCACTTGTGGCTGGTGTCAATTTTCGCATTAAAAATGCAAACTAGTAAAAATCACTACATCATACTGGAGCCGAGCGGTTAACTAAGGACCGGTTAATCAGGGAGTGGATAGCCGAAGAAACACTGTACAGCATTAAAGAATCTACCGCATGGGTTCAAACCACTCTTAGTTGTTATTATGCAAAAGATTTGTACGCAATGAAATTCAATGAAAAAGAAACGAGCAAGATGTCTTGATCAATATCAGTCATTAGCTATCAAATCCTCAGATCCAAGACACGGAAAAGGATACACAACGATTATCATAAATTGCTGTACTTGCGACAAGTCAAAAGATAATCAACGTTCACGAAGGGGAAATTATTGCGGGTTTTCTGCAAAAAGCCATCACATTCAAGGAAGATTGTTACATAAAAGCCGTTCTGCCACCGAGGAGAGAAGTCCTTAGGTTTAGAATTGAGATGGTACAGAAACACTTTATCTTGCTTTTAAGGTCGATCGAAACGATTTTAGCCCGAGAAACGTACCAAAAGTTGTTGTTGGTGGGGCCAACACAACCAATATTGTAAAGGAAGTCTTCATAAGTTCGAGAAATATTTTAACCCAAATATACATTACATTGAGCATTTGACGACTCATTTGCCTTTGATAAGTCTTCACAACTTATAACATTTTTGAATAGTTGTTCATACCATTTATAAAGTCATCATTTCGAAGTAAGTCTCTTTGATTCATGAATTGGACTGGCGTTTAAACAGTGCAAGTATAGTGATTATAAATGGACAACTAGCGAGAAAAATTGTCGACATAGTTGTGGAGCTTTAATGGTAATGAATTGAAAACAATTCCGTTGTAAAGAAAGCTGACCACAGGTTGCTTACGAGTTGTAAGGAAACGTAGTATTTATATTTGAAACTGCCAACCCTTGAAAGTAAACTCTGAAGTGTTTGCTTCATCCAAGTGCTGTAACCTTCCGTAAATCAACTGATACTTTGCAGGTGTATACCATCCCCAGCATCATAGGACTATTAAGAGTGTTGCATTTGAACATAAAATGTAAGAAAACATATAAACATTTGGCTCCATCTAAGTATACTTGTATAGTCAGCATCTTGCCATGAATTTCCTCAGCTAAGAGACTTAAATTGAATTATATGCTTTCAATCAAAGAAAATTTCCATTCAGGGTATTTTGAATGTCAAGGCCACTAAGAATGTATGACAATAAATAATTTTACACTTAAGTACCAGGACCCGTATATCCCGTTCATCTACTATTTTCAATGTACTTGTTCAGCAAAAGTTTACCGTACATTTAAGAAAAGTTTTATAAACATGCTTCACAAAATTCAGGTATGCCGGTGGTTAAAACAATTAGAATTTTGATATCTAAGCAAACCGATGAGGTATAGAGGGTGTCGAGGAAATCCACTGTTCTTCGAATCCGCTGCTTGTTACTCTGTATAAACGTACACCTTATCATTCAGATAAAGCGAGAAATTAATCTGTTAACTTGTTGTAACTCCCGTTCAGAAAATTTAACTTTGGGAAAATGGAAGAATTCTTACCTATCTGGTTTTTTCTACTCTTAGTGGCATCCTCACTCGAGTTCTCAAGAATAAGTGACAACCGACGTCTTGGAGTATGGTCCGTCCATGATTGTAATCGAAGACTACAATTGCCAATCTTGAGTGAAATCGTGACACGATCTTTGCAGCAATGCCATCAT
>JAAAKL020013089.1:0-12657 GCA_010016065.2 Carybdea cf. marsupialis auct. non (Linnaeus, 1758)
AAAAAAGAAAAAGAAAAAGAAAAGAGAAAAAGAGAAAAGAGAAAAGAGAAAAAAGAAAACAGAAAAAAAGGAAAAGAGAAAAGAGAAAAGAGAAAAAGAGAAAAGAGAAAGGAGAAAAGAGAAAAGAGAAAAGAGAAAAGAGAAAAGAGAAAAGAGAAAAGAGAAAAAGAGAAAACAGAAAAAGAAGAAAGAAAACGGGGTGCGGTGGGTGGGGTGGGGGAAGGAAAAAGAAGAGAAGAGATTCTCTCTTGGCGGTTGCTAATGCAATGAACGTGATAATAAAATTAAATATACTTTACATGATTGTGAAATTGTTTTCATTCTTAATGTTGCACTCTTTATTATGCAAACATAAAAACAAAACATAATTTCGGAAACTTGAGCGAAAAGATTTACAACTTGTACAAGCACAGAGCGATCTGTCTTCCAAAAACGGGGCAGAGTTAAAATTTCTTGTATAAATTGTATAAACGTGACCATACAAATCAAGTGCGAATATCATCTGACAATTTTTATTCCAGGAGATGAGGACTCGAAAATCTTAACTTTTTAAATATAAATTTGATCTATCTCTTTGATGAAATGAGATACTTCCCTTTGCTGTCAATGCACGACAAAATGTTGTCCTGTCAAAAATGGCCTATTTGACCAAATATGAAATTTGAAGCAACCTTAACACATTTAAGGCCTGCAACCAAGGCCAACTTACTTAGAAATCAAGAGCGACAAATTAAAGATTTCTCAAAATTTTTATGCCTGATTTCAACCCTTTCTGCTATCATATGAATAAATAGAATAGTTTTGTCACAGAATTTTAAATAATGAGCAGAACAATCATTTTAAAATTTATGTCCGAATATCTAACGTCCCCCAAAATAAATTATTCCCGAAGACTTAATAAAATCTCTTATTCCATAAAGTACGGAAATTAAAACTTTACAGGTTTCAACACTCATACTTGCAGTCCAAAGATTCCCTAACACATCATTACGATAAAAAGAGTTTACTAAATTAAAACATACAGTTGTGGGCCCCTAACCTATCACAGATAATCACTATCTACTGCAGCCAATAACAGTATTTAAGTCTTGAAAATGACCTAGAGAAAATAGGAAAAATGTCATACAAGTGGCATACTAGTTCTCTAGCACATTTTCAAAACTTCATTTCAAATCCTGTTATCACGCTCATACTTTAAAAACTGTAAAAAGATGCTAGAGAAATAGAAAAGTCCCTAACGGGACATGAACCCGTGACCAACGCATTCGCGGCGTACGCTCTACCATCTGAGCCAGGTGACTCCCGTAAATAACATGATCTATTTCTACTTCTCTAGTCGCCACATTAGCTCCCAATACTTAAAAACACTTTAAAAACTATTTACATCTATTAGCTACTTCATACTTCGTTCTGATGCACGCATGCGCCGAACCTGATAACAATTCTCGTCGCAGATAAAATCGGTGCATAACTAAAACTGTGGAGAATTGTTACCAGGCCCTTTGATATCTACTTATTGTTCGCGGAAAGAGTGTATAATCAGTTTTTTCCTTTCCAACTTCAGTATCTCCCCTTGCGATTTAGGCATGATTGCGAGAAAAAACCAACGTACTTTTTAGCGTCTATAAATACTGCTCACGGCACAAATTTGTGGAGAAAACTTCGAGAAAATAGGTTCCAGATTGTGTAAAACATAACTCTATTACTATAACGTGCGTGTGCAATCACAAGTAGGAAAAAACTGATTATACAATCTTACCGAGAACAATAAGTAGATATCAAAGGCCCTGGTGACAATTCTCCACAAAAACCTGGCAGTATTGAAGCATTTATGTCATTACCTATTTTAGCGTTTATCGCCACCATTTCCATAAAACCAAGAAGTTGGAAAAGGATAGCAAAAGCGTGAAAAGCTGAAAGGTGGGATTTGGAACAAACCTACATGGCTTTCTGTATTTTGCGTTATGGATAATCAGAACTGATATCATGTATTGAAAACAAGCATAAAAGTATGTGTTACAGTTTTGAGATTTCATGACGCAAGCCTGGGAAATATCTGACAATCTTTTCAGGTCACTGATCTCTAAAAAAAGACTGGATCGAGCTTCCTATTGTTTTCCAGTGCAGAGAAACGTGGTCACGAATACCAGCACCTGAGAGTAAAAAGGCACAGAGAGATCCGCAGTCTCATGTAATTTTGTTAATAAGCTTGTTTGATGGGGACTGAAACTGTGTTCAACAACTGACCTCGTTTTGAGACGGAAGATGCTCGACCCAATATTGCTAGAAATCACTCGTTCAGGTCAATCGAGGAACCTTTTTTCCAAATGTCTGAGGCGTTCGAATTACGCGACGCAAAATACATTGTTATGCATCGAATAGAGTTGGCGATTTATTCGAATTAGCCTATAGTTCGAGTAGGAAAATTTGAATCATGCGCCTTTACGCTCAAGGATATTTTAGCATTCCTCTGGGTTTGTTCGAGCTCAGGGGTGCCACAGAATTCTGACCTCAAAGGTCCTGGTTTTCGCTGAGATTTTCTGACACCAGTACATGCTAACACAAATCATCATCGCCAAGTGAGGATGTTTTCAGAATTATTTTTGTCCCAATTTTCCCCGAGTTTCGAAAATTCATGTGAACTTTCCCTGAGTTTCGAAAATAATGTGAACTTTCCCTGAGTTTTCACGAGTTTCCTTCAAACATCTAAAGTCGCCGAATATTCCAGGTTTTCCACGTGAGAAGTGACAAGGTGATAATTCGAATCAGAAAATTCGTTTTAAGCGTAATGGTCTTCAAGGAACCAGGAAGGATTCCAAACGTTTCTTGCAATTAAACAGACTTAGAAACTTCGATCTGTATAACTTTAAAGGAACTATGAAGGATTTGAAACAGTCTCCGCCGTTTGTTCAAATTAGGCAAAAATTCTAACAACGAAGTTAAATAATTCTCTAGTATCCTAAACCAGTCAGGAGGGATTTTAAATTTTCCTCGAAACATGTTCATTATAGCCGATAATTCGATTTACAAGATAGGAATTATGCAATATAATCTTACAGTTACAACGAAGGAGTTTAAATATTCCTAGCCGTTGGTTCAAATTTGGCGAAAAGACGAACTAGAAAATTCGACTTATCTACTATTACTTTAAAAGAACGATTAAAGACTTCAAACATGCCCCGCAGTTTGTTCGAATTTCGAATCTGACAAAACTTCGAATGACAAACTTCAGTTATGCACTATCATCCTAAAGGAATAATGGCGGATTTTAAATGTTCCTTGCAGTTTGTTCGAATCTACCGGTAATTCTATTTAAAACATTTGAATTATGTAGCATTATTCTGATGGAAACATGAAGGATTTCAGACGTTTGTACAGGTTTTTCGAATTGTGCGACGCTTCCAATTCGAAAATTCGAATTTTGCATCATTCTAGAGTTATCATGCAGGGCTTTAAAGTTTCTCGCTGGTTGTTTAAATTCAAATCAGATAGCTTCGAATTACGCAGAGACTGCTGAAGCATTGTGTGCACTAACCCTTTCAGATGTTTGAGTAAGTGCTGAGTCGAAGGCGCAAAATATGCGGCACCATAATTTATGCGCTTTTCTTCCCTGTTGCCAAGACTCTAAGTGGGTGGAATATTTTACTTGTGAATCTTGACGCCTTCAAGGACATGAGCGATTTATCGATCTCCTCCAAATTCAGCAAAACCTTGTATTCGCCTTTGATTTTCTCTGGGTCCTCCAGAAACTGGGCAATGCATATCGCCACCAGGCGTAGGCACGCAGCATTTGACGAAGACATAAGTCCTTCGCCAGAGACGTACGTTCTGCCTCTCCAAAACAGATCATCGAACGAGAAAAACGTACCGAGAATCCGCAGGAATGCCGGAGAAGCCCGCAGTGATTCAGTGAGTACCGGAATCAGTGCAAGGTGTTGTCCGAAACGATTACGACACAGCCCGATGTTAAGCTCCTCAAATAACTCACCTGAGGCAATATAATCCGTAGAGATAAGCGGGACAATGATTTTGGCTTTGTCTAAGAGGTCCTTCCGCTGGCTAGCTTGAACTTCATCTGGGATTGACAGGGACGGCGAGAGTTGCTTCAACTGTTTTATCAGGAACTTCGCATAGTTTTTGTCTTTCTTGTGGTAACTGATGAAGACATCGATTTCATTCTCAATATGTAAAGATCCCATGCCGTAGGTCGTTTCCTTGTCATCGGAAAGATCCAAACCTGGGAAATAAGGCATTCCCTGTCGAAGAAATTCGTTTCGCCAGTTGCTAAGTAGTCCTGTGGCTTCCACAACTCCTTCGATGATTCCAACATCTAAAAACATGAAAAGAAACGAGCACGCAACATGATTTAAGTGTACATGTATGAAAGAGATTACATCCCAATGCCCTGGGATAGAAACACAAAAAGGGAATAAACCCCTGACAGTAGCCATGTACCTTGAAGGAGTTGATAAGTGGTTGAAAAGAGTGGGTGAAACTTGTGGTGACTCATAGTTGTCATTAGTATTGTAGCAAAGAAAATACTATAGAAATGTAAATTAATTGCTCTTAACGTCATTTCCTAATTATTGTTCCCTTTTCTTTTTAAAATATATTCATCTTTCTTGTAAATCCCCAGTTGCTACACACATTCAACTTGACTTTAACTTAATGCTGTTCGTAGTGATTTTTGTCGTGTGACTTAGGCCACTACATGAATTGAACGGCTCATGCTGTCATTGCTGCCCGCGAAGTCATAATTGTAGGCGATCAAAACATCTTCCTATAAACTCCCCCAAAATCAGTTTACCGATGGATGGTAACGTAGTGGAAAAAACTCGTTAAACCGGATCAATTAGTAAAGTACGCTCTATTCGTACAGCGCTCTTCTCTATGCCAGGGGCATTTGCAGAACTCACAACCGACACTCACACATAGCAGCTTAGGCCTACTATACATTATTCTGTGATCCACCTCCTGGGGAGTGTAGACAAAACAGCAATCCAACACGGCACATACGTGTTTTTTCACAATTACAGCAACGTCCCAATTGTACGCCATGGTATGGTGACCCACAACAGAGCTCATAACTTGCTCAAGGGCATCACAGCGGGACTGAGAATCTTATAACCCTTGATTCAGCCAGTGACTCGAACCACTTGGACACCTCCGTCCCTACCTGACACACTAAGTAACTATATAAGCTGACTCGCTCACCCACGTAACTAGTTGAAGGTAAATGATTGACAGGATGTCCACTGAACGTAAACTTTACCCTCCTAACACGGTAAACTTGACCCCGTTTAAGAAACACGGCTCTTCGTTGGTAAAATAACAAAACCACATTCATCATCTGTCTACAAACACTTCGTATTCCAGCATGAGGCATTAGCAATGACGGTTAAATGGTTGTAGAAATTCTCTAAAGCACCAAAACTTTGAATGTATTATTTCAGTTGTTTCGCTCTTTTAACCTTTCCAAAGGGGCTACAATACGCAACTGTCCTATCATTTTAATGTAGACAACATGTGCATGAGAGCCCTTGGATAAACTCCCTCTCGCATCAGTCTCAAACAAGAGCCCGTTTGAAAAAATGTCCGTTCCTGTCCTCTTAAAATGGCATCTGTATAAAATCAAGTAACTTGCACAAGGCTGGTAAAACATATCAGGTTGCTATGATGGTAATCCAATCTATAGGGCTCAACTGAGAGGAGGGCTAGTCACAGGGAGATAGTTTGGTATCTGGTTGCTGGTATGGTCATAACATATAAATAGTGAAACGTACTTTGTGTCGAAAAAGCTGATCCCATTCAAGACAAAGAGCAAACACGAGGAGAAGTGCTCTTCAGGACATGCATAGCGATCAAACCCCCGTAATCTGCTTTAACCCTAACGCCTGACTAGGACAAGCACAAAGACGCAAGAGGTACAAAGGGCATGACCTCGTACTACAATACCTCTTCCTCCCCATGAACAATGGGCGTTTACTGGAAGCAACGACTTAACAATGCCCCCCCCCCAAAAAAAACTCCTCCACAACCATGCTACTAGATCTTTTTGCCGATCGTTTTACCGTGTTAAACCTACCGTAAGCGTCTACATGGGCTCGCAACTGAGTCATTACCGGTCCCATTGCTTGATCACTTGTGACATCAATGCCAGTTAAAGGTTTTACTGCGTTACACCATACTGGAAGAGGGTCCACGGTTTCTATGACGATTGGCATCACGTGCGTAAAATAGGAAGGGTCCTTGTGTAGCAAGACACTTAAGTTGAACTCTTCTTGGCATACTTTGGAGGCAACAAATGTAGGCGAGATCAAGGCGAGAACAACCTTAGAAGACTCTAAAATTGCGAAACAGAAAGAGACCTTGAGAGATGTTCAAAAAATTTAAACTTCGAAGTATCTCCACTCTACAGTACTTGTTGACATGACTTAACACTTACATTCACTACAAATTAGTTTTGTGTTTATGTGGAGCAACTTAGCATTTGCTGATCAGCTGGGTTGGTTAAACATGCATATTTGGACAACACCTTATCCTACGTTTATGATCATTGCAGTATTACATAGTTAAAAATTTCTGGGAAAGATTCTCGCAAATAATATTTGGGATAGGAAAGGGCAGAAAGATGCAGTTGAAAATGATGCTTTTATGAGCAACACGTCCTCGGTAACTCATCTTCTTAGAAAACATGTACGATATAAACAGTCCATTTCGTCCACAGGGGGCCGACGTTTTCATCGTCATGAGTATGGCAACCAGAGCTGCAAGGTCAAAAAGAGAACTCATGTAACATTAAAGTTGTCGGTTGTCATGTGGAATAAAAGAGGCGCTAACAATTTGAAACTGCCCAAGTGAAATACTGGAGACTTGTGGTGACTCATAGTTGTCATTAGTATTGTGGCATAGAAGATACTATAGAAATGTAAATTAATTGCTCTTAACGTCATTTCCTAATTATTGTTCCCTTTTCTTTTTAAAATATATTCATCTTTCTTGTAAATCCCCAGTTGCTACACACATTCAACTTGACTTTAACTTAATGCTGTTCGTAGTGATTTTTGTCGTGTGACTTAGGCCACTACATGAATTGAACAGCTCATGCTGTCATTGCTGCCGCGAAGTCATAATCATAAGAGATCAAAATATCCTCCTATAAACTCACCGATACTGCCGTAAAGTGTCGACTGCCACGCGTTACCGGCTTGAAGCACCGATGTGTCGATAAAAACCCGCCAGTCTGGAAATATTTTCTGTATCAAGTCCTTGATCTTTGTTGCTTTCGCTGAGTTGACTCTTGAGTAGGAAATGAAAACTTCGTACACTGCAGTTCCACGACCGATAGACGGGACTCTATTCAGTTTGACACTATTACTCGATGTCCGATCCTGTTCGTCTGCAATAAGCCATTCTGAGAGATGGTCACAAGCCGAATTTATTTTGTCTCTGTCGACCACTCTAACAAGCGAGAAAGAGAAAGAGCAAAGTCAAAAAGGATGTTTGAAAACATAATAGGTGTCCTACACATGACAAAAGTGATGCTCTAAGAAATAGTAAAAGGAAAATGCAAGAGTTCAGATTAGGGTGTGAGACAAGGGTCTATTACCGGCTAAGATTTTTAATAACTTAACTTTATTTATTTTATTTACTTTAAATATTATAAGAGGATTGTTCCTCAGTCGTATTGTACATACATACATCCATACACTGTTATACTGGAAGTCCTATAAACTAAATGTGGCAATCCAAAAGTCGGAGTTAGACAACCCTACTGTGTTAGGAGAATCTTACCACTCCATCGATTAGCTTTCCTCATGGACTGGTATCTCAGTTGGTAAGACCAGTAGACTAATAACTACGAGTTCACAGGCTCATGCTCCACCTTCACTGCCATTTGTTTGGGTGAGGTCACTTGTAGACAAATTAGGACAATCAAGAGATCATTGATTTGGCCAACGTTTCTCTGTTTTCTTTACATCAACAGAACTCGGAGCCAACCCCTGGCAGATCAGTGAAGAATGTGTTGTTGCAAATTTTGACCTGTCCAGGGTATGGCTATAGTTTCTTTGTATTAAGAATGACTTTCTACGCGACCGTGAATGTCGACTAAGAAATCAAATTCGCTTATTGAAATTTGCTTGTCTAATACTAGCCACGGTAGCAAGTTTTCATGGGTTAATAAACAATTTAAAGCAGAATATTTGAAGGCAGATAATCCCCTCTCACTAATCGTGCCTACCAATACACATTTAATGACTGAAGGTATACATCAGTATTACAAAATGTAGCGCAATGACGACCCTTTTCCACGAACCTACGGTCCTTTACCAACGAGAGAGAGAAATTTGGGATGTCTATTTTTTGGATATTGCGTCACTACATAGCCCCCACCCCCCACTAAGAGGTGAAGGCATTATAAGGCTCGATAGTTTGCGTGTCTCTGTTAGCTAACCCGACTCCAGTGAAGTGTGAGATGAGTTGCAGGCGTTGTGGGTTAGAGAGAGAGAGAGTGTGTGTGTTTGTAGAGCCAGTTGTGCGTCTTGGGTTTGCAGGAGTGTGTTCTTGCCTCGGGTCACCATTTGAAATGACTGAAGCTAGACATCAGTGTTATAAAATCTCGAAGGTGAAAGATCGTGGGATCACGGGGAATCAAAACTACGGTCTCCGCGTTACGCAACTACGACGCTTTGCCATTAAGCCACGGTCCCATACCAACAGGACAGAAATTTGGAATGTCTATTGTTTGGATATTGCGTCACTAAACACAGACCTAAACCAAAGTGGAGGCATCTCTTTGTATACTTTGCATAATCTTGCCTTCTAGGCAATTTTACGCTGCTAAGACATTTCACCTGGTCCCACATAATTTTGGTTATCAGAATTCTTTCGCTCTAGTCGCTGAAGATCCGTCAATGCATTGACTAGGCTAAGATCCATTATGACTACTCATGCTACTCATGGGCCAAAGAAGCGTGGTGCATTGCGAGTAAATATTCTCAGGTACATGGTATCTAGTTCGTTTCTGCGAAGACGTGATTCCACGACTGACAATTGTTTTCATCCCTGGATCGCAGAAATCATACAAATGAAATGACCTCGGAAAAGTGATCATTTTTGCAAAATAAAAGGATTACAAACCATCATGCTGCATGATAAAAAGAATAGGGTAAAGATTCTGTGCATCTTCCTGGGGGGGGGGGTATTCAAGAGGGGTCATGGCTCAAGATGGTCGACTCCCTCTCGTCTACAATATATCACCATAATGTTTCTACACGCGTAACAGTCTTCCACTCTACATGGACTGTAATTTTACACGCCAGTCTGATTAGGACGCGTGTAAACACCAATAAGGACGCGAAAAATCCATCAATAAAATTGTTTAAGTGTATGGCCAACACTACGGCACTTGCTACAGAACTCAATTGACATCCGACATTTCGAGGAAATTACATGATGCCATACTTTAAGTGTTTTTCTATGGATAGAAAGAAACGGCGGGATCCTAACAAGAATTTAATGTCCTTGCACGATGTCGTGCGTCACTTTTGATTTGTGAGGTCAAGGTTGTCGGGGAATCTCCCTTAGGGTTTTGGCCATTATGGATACGTGCCAGGCAGAAAACGTTAAGTGTGAAGGATCATTGTAAATATCTCTTTTACGTAATTCCTGGAGAGATCAGGAGAAATGGGATCTATTAATGGTAGGGTGGAGTGTATGTTTTGTGTATTGAATAATTGATAAAGGTCTATTTTTGTAATGTAAAATTATATTTAAGAGCAGGAAATTTTGAGTATAACAAGATTGGAAGATTGGATTGGATTGGATTGATGGAAGTTTTATAGCGGATTGTAAGAAAATTGATGGAATATTAATAATAGATTGGTTATAGATGAGGATATACAACCGGTCGAGTTTTTTCGGACTCGCTTGACAAGCTCCCTCCAACCCTGGGGGTCCTCCATCAGTCTGGGTATGTCCTCCAGATGCAGTTCAGAATTATCTACTAACTGATTTGTATAAATCCTCTGAGGTCTTCCAGTGGATCGTTTTCCATGTTTTGGTTGCCAAAAAGGGATGTCGCTGGCGAGTTCATTCTAGCTTCTCCATAGATGACCGGCGAGTTTGAGCCTCCTTTCTCGAATAACAGTTAAAACTGGTGAGAGGTGTCCATAAAGACTATTATTCCTCAAACGTCTCTTCCAGTTAATTTTTAGAGCTGCGCGAAGGAGGCGGGTGTAGGTGCCGTCCAATGATGTCTCTAACTTTTTGGTCAGTGTCCAGGTAGATGAACCATATGTGAGGACAGGTACAACAACAGACTTGAATAAGTTTCTAGGAGAATACATTAGGAAATAATGGCCGACTTGTTGGGAACTTTGATTTTGAGGCACATCAAAACATTATTAGGCATTGCATCGAAATCACATCCCCTACTATCCCCCAGTTTGGATACGGACACATTTAAGTTCTTTAACCCGTTTTCTTGAATATTTCTAGAAAACTAATAGTCTTCGTACTTAAGAGTATCATATTTCTGATTGAAAATATTTTTGGCTTGAAAAAACTTTTTCACCCTGATAAACACAAGATTTATCATAGCTAGGGGAAAAGGATTACGCTCCTGTTCTTGACCTTAGATGACAACATAGATAACAGTTATTTTTTACATAAATAGATCACTTTGTAGGACTTTTTGCTGATATTAGTCGACAAAGTCCATTGCCAGTAGCTACTCCAAGGACTTCTCAGTCTTGGCCTCGTAGTAGGAAAGAGTACTCTCATCAGTACACAACATTGTACCAGTGGAAGGGGGAAAGCTATTTAACCATGAAGCCAGAAACCAGTTTGAGCTGGAACCCACAACAATTACGTCGTTAGTCCGACACACTAACCGATCGGTCACAGTGCCTCCCATAACAAACCATGTTTTGAAATCGTAATCTCTAGAATTGGTTGTGTGTAGCATTTATAAGTCTAAATTTCGATTGTTGTTGTTCTTGTAATTGAAGGTAAAAATTATGGAGTTGGTTAAACAAACTTATTTTCTTGTGACTCTCATCAGAACCGTTATGTCATAAATACAAAAGCTGAGAGAATCAAACTAACTGGCTAACAGTAAAGGAAAACTAACATCTGATTTCCTAACAGTAACCAAACATCTAAAATCTAATTGGCTAACAACAAACGAAAGTCTAAAATCTAATTTCGTAACAGTACGAGCTGAAACGAGAACATGGCTGCAACAAACAGACGTATAAAACAAAGTCCTTTTGGCAACAAAGCTCTGGTTTTGTGCTTTTTATGTATGTGGGTTCCAAAACCCCAAATGAGTTTGTTCAGCAAACACTATGACTTGTCTTTTACGTTCACTTCTTGGATTCTGTACCACAAGCAACTTGTTCTTTTAATATCAAAATAGAATCAGTGGAAGAGATTTGAATCATCACTGTCGCGGATTCGAATTCCATTTTGCTCACCATTGTTTTGGTTGATGTCACTCGTTGACAAGCATCAGTAAAATGTGATTCTTCTCTAATTTAGTTTGGGCTGATTCTTGTACAGCATTCTCATTTCTCCTGCTAGTTCTCATGGTATAATTTGATAGCAGAATCACCGTACTTTCTTCGTCACCCAAAACTGTCAAGAAAATTATCCATGGCGTGATTTCTATCAAAGGAGGGGATCTTCCTGAATACATACATCTCAAAGGAGTATTGGGTGGGTAGGCGAGACGTACAACAGGTGATTAAACTCCCTTTGAAGGGAAAAGTTTGTGTTTGACCAACCGTCAGGGAAACGATTGGATAGTAAAATAAACATTAAGAAAGACACCTTTTCTTAACACGGACTCAGAGTAGTATGGGACCATTTCAAACTAGAAAGAAGCACTTTTTTGGACTACACTTTGAATCTAAAATATTCGAGCTAATCTAGACTTGACAATTTCAAGTTAGATTTTTCAAAATTAAATATTTAGGGGTACCAGTACCTGTATCTGTAGGTCCCTCTAGTAAGACTCTTCTATTCAAGGTAGAAAGCACATTTCCGTAACATGCTCGACAAGTGCTGTCTTATGAATTATCTTAATATGTAGACTCTTGAACTGTTAGGTTGAGAATTTTTTGCAATTTCTTAAGCACACATCTCTATAATGACTTTTTTCACGCTTTGCAAAAAGTAATATTTGGTGAAGATCACGGGAGCAGGTCGCTGTAAGAATGCGGGGGGACAAAAGGATTAAAGGTGGACAATTTGACATTTCTTGGCCCAAATGTAGGGAGCAAATCAGCTGTTGTTCCCCAATCCTGAAAAGTGAGGGTGGCGAGTCCCCCCCTCCCCAGAATCTACGCCCATGGTCACTGAGGATGTGTTTTTAGATTGGCAAACACGAGCTGATTACTTCAGGGGTAGAGCACATGTTACGGAGTCGCCGCAGAGCGTGAAACGTCTAGTGGCGGAAAGCGGACGAAAGAGTAACGAGACAAGTATAATAATTGTTCTTAACATAAATTAATAAATTCCACTACGTACAATAATCGGTTAATTATTTACAATAGTTTTCTGTAGATTGTTCATAGGTGACGGCTTTAGGGTTCAATAGCAGTAGGTAAGATTTCTTTCAAGACTTGTTTCGATCTTCGGTATGAAGGAGTA
>JAAAKL020013090.1:0-12657 GCA_010016065.2 Carybdea cf. marsupialis auct. non (Linnaeus, 1758)
GTTCAAGTGAAGCAATTATATCATCAGTTTCCTTCTCTGCGCACCATTTTCTTGCAGTCTTAACTTCTGGTGGATTAAATAAATAAACTAAGTATGTAGTAGAGCAGTAAACTAAAGCAACTAACTGGTATCATTTAATAATAGTTAGTAAAATATATTGCGTCGTTCAATGTAAACTCATTCAATTTATGATATCATTCAATGTAATCTCATTCAATTTATGATATCATTCAATATAAATTTATTCAATATATGATGTCATTCAATATTATTTCATTCAATATGTGATGTCATTCAATATTAATTCATTCAATATGTGATGTCATTCAATATAATTATAAAAAGCTTACCGAACTGCAAACCACCAGTAACTAACGTAATTAATGGCTTAGATAGTAATCTCCGAAGAGGGGATCGGCCACACGTGAAAGGGGGAACAGTTTTCGGGGGCTAGTACTGCGATATTTTCAAATTGTTAGTGCTGAAAACTCATGTTTAGGCTATATTAAGGCAAAAATCATAACAGAACTATCATCTAAATGCTACCTTTAAATATGTCGCAGAGCAGGGATAGCCATGGCATCATGGTCACGGAGTTCCGTATTGATAATAGTAGCTCAAGCTTATCCAGCTTTCATCTCACGCTGATCATGTCATCATCTCTTCCAGGTCCTATTTGTAGGGTCGATTACCCTTAAACCCTCGCTTTGTTGCTAATCGTATTGATGGTCATTAGAACTAAAATTACTAGAACAATAGAAGTTTTAAATTTGGTCGCGACTATGTTTAACTCATTTTCTTCTTTCCAAGTCAAACTGCAAAGCTGCGGAGGGCAGGGGAGGGTAGCATTCCCCTCTTGAAAATATTTTCATGGGATGTAAACTTCATTAAGAGGCAGTGATTAACTGAGCCAGAATCAAAGACGAATGCAGTAATAGATTTTGAAAAAGATAGTTAGCTTGTATGCTTTCATGAACAGATTTTTACTCCTCATAACATGAAGAATCATCGTTAGATAATTAGGCGATTGGTCCTATAAGCTTCAATACCTTTGATATACACGACAGTTAACTCAGGAAGCCATATCTCTTTTCGTAATAATACATCATCCACTGCTTCAGTCAGCTTCCTATGTTTCATTGTATCACATTGATCTTGATTGTGCCAGGAAAGCTGTTCCAGTGTCAAAAGTAGAAACATCCTTTACATCTTGCGTCAACAATGTTATCCTACTTTGTTTTTTGTTAGTGGGGCATATGCTTTCAAAAATATTTCTTATGGATATAGCTTAGCATGAACCTTAATCGATCTTTATGAATGGATGTTCAGACGAAGGATCAGCGAAGGATCAGCGAAGGATCAGCGAGGGATCAGCGAGGGATCAGCGAGGGATCAGCGAAGGCGAGCGAGCGATAGATAACGGTACAGAATGCTAAAAATCCTGTCTTCCATGAAAAAGAAAATCACGTAGGATGCAGGCCATCGACTGTAATTTGTTGTATCTTGTAGTTCAATGAAACCTATCGGATATTCTCTACATTACTTTGATAAATAAAAATTACGTTCACTTACATGAAATTCTCTCAGCAGTGAATCTGAAAGTATAATTACAGATCTTTGCAAAGAAACTTCCATCAACACAGGTGGAAAGCACGAGGCTGAGAATTCCACAGGGAGCTATGATTGCATAACATGGACGTTTTGTTCATGGGCCTGTTTTCTCATATCATTGTAAAAATGATATCATCTTATGATAATCATAATATGTTAACCTCACAGTGATTTGACACTTATTTTTAATAATTTTACCTATGTATAAAAGTGCATGAATCAATGAATGAATGAATGAATGTTACTGGAATTACAAGAGCTGTGTCTTGTATGAATACAAGAAGTTTGTATGAATACAGAAATAGGTGAAGTTGATGTAAAGCACGCATGAAGATTCGCGTAATAAAAATACTTTATAAAATTTTAATCTTAAATAAGAGACTTCAAAATTGCCACGCCTTGGCATTCTTACATATGGAAGATAGCTACAGTGTGAAAATTTCAACAGCCGATAACTTAAACATTGCAATCCCCATAATAGGTAACTGGTGGGGTACTGATTGGTATGACACTGATCAGAGATTTTGCTATGCTTCAAAAAACAGCGTGAGGGATCCCTGTAACAATCATCTCATATTAAGCTACGAATGGTAACGTAAAAATGGCGGTAGGAAACAAAAGCTTTTGGGAGGGTAGTTCAAAATTATTGGGGAAGCCTCCCCCGGTGGTTACCCTACGTGTTTCATCTTTTATCCGTTTGCTCTGGTTAGTATCATGATGGTCACAATTTTCTAATTTCATTGAAAGTCACAATTTGAAGGCCTTTAGATGCGTTTTTATTCAAAAGTTTAGCTGTTAACATTTGATTAAAAGGTACTATACATATGTACTCCACATTTATATATCAATAAATCAATAAATCAGAGTTTTCTGCCAAAATCATGACGTAGGCGACACTCTTTAATCCGCTCTCTCTCGACTATTTTTACGCTGCTTTATGAGCCGAAGTGTTCTGAAACCTGTCCGTCCTTCATCTTGCACAATTCATTTTTCTAACATTAAACTAAGGAAACTACACGCTGCTTGATTTGTAACGTTTTGGCAGCGGTATGGCTAGCAATTTCAGACTTTGAAAGAAGGAGGGACAACAACATCATAGGAAAAATGTACCCTTTACTATCAAAATTAGTAAATCTTAGAGCCGTTGCTGAGTTATTACCAACTCGAACATTACGTCATATATTAAAGAAGGCACAACCAATTTAGATATCTAAATTGTAACAGAGCAAGAACTTTTCGATTTCAATTATTTCAATGTTTGTAGCCACAGAATCGTCTTTTTGACCTGATCAACCAAAACTCTGGAAGTTAAGGGGGAATTTGACTGCCTCTTATTATCTCCAGACAAAATGGTTAGTTATAGAAATAAACCCGCGTCTTTTATTAGAACTCGACTTTTACACATTTTAGGTGGGCTTTAAAGACGTCAAAAGTATATTTTCCACCAGCAACAGTACAAGATCCAAAGTCGATTCATCCACCATTTACCACGCCCTTAAATTATCGTTCTGACAACAGAGAAGAAAGGTCCAGAAAGTTGCTAACCTCCCTTTGTTTAGACGTTTACATTAAAGACTTTCCTTATATATAGAATCTGTTAGAAAAAATTGGCACTCAGAGCTTTTCATCCTATATCACATAAGTAGAGGAAATTTCCAAGTTAAATTGGAAATTCTTTCAACTCTTAAGATAACAGAGAATTTGATGAGCTTGACTACAGACATGGCCGCTTATAATAAAAACCTTCATTTAATCTCGTTAACCTGTGACGAGATTTTCTGTTATAAAAATGGGGACATATTTCAAGCAATCCGGTAGCCACGGGGAGGGCTACGGAGGAACCTAACCCCTAAAAATTCTGATTTAGCCCCTAAAATATTTTCATGAAAAACAAAAAAGCGTACTCCAATTTTTGGTTCAGTATTGTAACGGTTACTGGTGAAGTGTTAAAGGATGTGTAGTTAGTATTATATTACTGAAGTAGCCCGATGGACATAACTAAAAACCTCGTCACCGTAGAATTACAACTTCAAAATGTAGCACCTTCTACATCAAATAACATAATGTCCTGGAAGTGGTAGATGTGGAATTAGATAAGACTATCACTCAAATGACACTTGTTTTCCATATTTGTTTGTAGGCCATATTATACCTAATGTTTATGGGGTCAGGTAACCGGGGGACAAAATTATGCAGTCAATAAAATGCGACTGATTGTCTGTTAGTGATCAAGACTATACTAGAAGCAATTGAGGAGGGACAGTATACTGCATCCATTTTAAAAGAAATACGAGGAGAAATAAGTAGAGGCAGATGACGTTGGGTTAGTCATGTCACCAAAATGAAAGCGCGTTTGAATGACTCCTAGGAACCTAGATTCTTCCATTACAACAGACTCAAGCGAACAAAAGGAGCACTCGCTCATCTCTGATACGTTTGAAATACTACCTTAAATAAGTTGCAAGTTCGACTTGAGATTCTTGAGGGCAACTCTCATTTCGTTTATTCCTTCAGTGAATTCTTGCTATGTTCTGCAAATATCCTAAATGTTGACAGATAACTTGCAAAACTTGAAAATTTGCAAATTTTCACTGGTGACTTCTGCGCTATGATATCGAAATGTTTAGGGACATAGTAAAAGAACACCTTTATTGTCTAGATTACTTGAGGTGTTCCAAAGAAATCAGTTGCAAACAACTTGTCCCTATGTCTATGCATTGCTTTTGTCACGTTAGTTATTACTGCATCTTCTACTGCATGCGAGACCAGCTTCTCTGTTTCGAAATTCCTACTGATATTTAGAAGATGCATAAATCATAGCTATGAAAATGCCACCTTTTATTATTCGCGTTTCAAAAACAAGAGACTCCATCACCAGAGATCTTAAAACATAATCTTGTAATCAATTTCATAACATCTGCCATCACTCACTGAAACAGAATTGTTTCAAGAACTAACAAAGAGAAGTTAACGGTCGCAGTTTGAAATTGCCATGTCACCCTTAAACTCTAGGATGGTCCTTTGCTGGGGAATAGACTCCGAACAAAATATCCAGAGCTTAAAGTCCACAAAAAAATATTTTGATTAAGGCGCGAGTCTTGCAATTTCCCAATGTTCCAGGCTCTTACTATCTTTATACTACTTAAACCATTACGAGTCAAGGTATTGAGGCAAAAGAAATTTCGACAAAAACTGGCTATTGAAGCTAATAAACTCACAGGGGGCTGATTTTAGGTGGTAAACAAACTGACCCTTCACTGAAAGGACGAAAAAACTCATTTATTGACCTGTTTGGAGCTAGCGGATAATTTTCACTTTTGGATTTTAGTCTGATAGAAATTACAGGTAGGCGGATAAAAAAGATATCATCATCATCATCATCATCATCATCAGTCACTTGGCTCGTAAACGAGCTGCTGTGGCCTTTATGGTTAATATCCACACTTCGCGGCCTTTTGCAATCCTGCCTGCTTCTCCGATGTTCCTCCCCGTCCACTGTTTAATATCCTTGTACAAATTTCTCGGTGGTCTTCCTCTGGCTCGTCTTCCCTTCATCTTCCCTTGTATGATGGTCCTTAAAGGCTATCATGTCGAGACACATGTTGCATCTTCCTGGTGATCATATGCCGTTTCAGCATCATATCAGTATAGAAGTTTTGGAGAACCCACTCATTCGTTCGTCGCTCAGTCCAAGAGACTCGCAGTAGTAGCCGATATGCTAACATATCAAAGGCATCAATCTTTTTCCCCACTTTCTTTAAGGAGGTCCACGATTTACATCCATATGAGGCCACTGCAAAGGCTGTCGGCCGAAGAAGTCGCAATTTGAAGTCCTTTTTGATAACACTGCTCTTCCAAATCGTTTCCATCTTCTGCACAGTTGTTCTTGCGATTGCAAAGAAAGATATGCTATATCTAAACTCCTTAAAATTTTGAAGATTCTTTGAACATAGGGTCCAGACATTCATTGACTAGAGAGCTGTATAACCCTTCAGCACCTACATGACAATCTTTCATCATATTTGTGAAGAAGCAGGAAGACAGACGTGGAGGCAAACCTGTTTAAAACTACTCCGCTTTCCTTGGGATGTTAGTTCCGTAGCTCAAGAATTTCTTGTCTATATTAAGGATTATAGAAAAGGATAGACTGTAATAACACAGACTACAATTTGAGAGATTTTACTATGAATGTGCTTTAACCAAGTTACTCTGCATTTATTCTTCTTAATATTCTGATGGTGTTATTTCAACGTAACAAGGCCATACTAAAGCACTTATTCTGATACGGCTTATCACTTATTTTTCTTGTCTTAAGAATGATAACAAGGCGCCCTGAATATGGTATTATACCCTCTCCGTTTCTTTTATGGCTACGGGCCTGATATCAACTTAAGTTTCGTTTTTTAATTTACAAAGAAGCTAATCAACTTTCGAAGCCCTTGGTAGGACAATCCCTTCGTCATGTTTTTATTGATCTTCACAATCATCTCTCAGTAATGTCATACTTTTAGCTAATGACGTAGTTTTAAAGTATTTACCATAGAGAAGGGCTCTTTGATCCCCCTAAAAAGATTCCACAGTCTTAAGAATGAATCGGAGACGAAAATGAAATGATGAGAACAGAATAATCCATGCACCTCACTATTCTATTTATGACGTTGTAACAAGGTTTGCCGTACAGTCGGCAATTCTTTCAATTTCTAAACAATGAAAGAGATTGCAGCTGCAATACTCAGATTCTAAACAGTTGTGTTTACCGACATTCTATATTTTTTGTCTTCATGAAAACTGAGATTTACGTCCTTAATATCTAGCTATGTGAATATACCACGTTATCAAAACTGATTTTAAAAATGACCTCACTCACTTAAAGGAGCCTGACAGCCGACATTTATGAATTTCTCAGTGACTGTCAGACATACGCCCTTACAGAAAAGAGACTTATTGACGTATATCTTAATCCAAAAAATGAAATACAGTTAACTCCCGGTGACTCGAACACCAGATACCTCGAGCTTTCATTTGTCTCCAACTATTTTCTTGGACCCCTGAACGTTTTTGTACGTTCCTATAAAACACAAACATTCGTTTACTCGATCCAGTCTTCCGTCCTCCTAAGGCTAATTTCTCCTGACGATTCGAACTTTCTACTCCACGAAATGAAATTTAAGGACAAGATCGTTCACTGATTTTAAAGTTTATTTTCATTAACTCTTGACGTAATATAGATACAAATGCTGTGATCAAGACGATCAGTAGTTGATCTTGTAAGGAAATCATTTCCATTGTCGTCTTAATTCGACCACCAATACAAAACATGCAAACATGCAACTGTGAATTCTTTTTTCACTTGAGAAAATTTTGCAGTAGAATGGTGCTATCATGTGATGCATTTTTTCAAAGAATTGAATCTGTGGTAAATTCGAATGTCTTGAATGTGTGGAAAAAAGAAGCAGGTGCCATCATAAAGTCTGTTTGATATTAGCGTTAGAAAAATTGGTAACTGAGCAGAAGTCCAGTATTTATATGTTTACCCACAATGTCGAATAAAAAATGCATCACAGTCGAATAAAAAATGACAATTGCTACGTTGGAGACTGGAATTCTTGTCATTTAGTTTTTACCTTATTTATCGCCAAGGGAAGATAATTTTTTTCCATGTGCAATGACTCGGATATCTTGCTCAATAGGTGGGAATAGGGAAATGTATGACTTACACAGAGCCCTATTCCGTTTTCAGGGTGACCATAATGATGCCTTTTATAAGGAGTAAAAGGCAGCTATTCTTCATTGATCATGTGCGGATAACGATAAATGGCTGCACCGTCTGTAACAAATGCAAACCTAAATAATTCGAACCTGTTGGAGGGCAGCTTATAAAATCGACACAGCCCTTAAAAGCGTTGAATATTGATTTCAATGGGGCAGTGCCCTCCGTTCCAAGAGATAGACATATGCTGGATTTGGCTGACAAATGTAGCAGCTTTCCCTTCGTCTACCCTTGTGAAGATGTTAGCTCTCAGAGAACACTACAAGCATGCTGTCACTTGTTCCCAATAGGCCATCCCAAGTGCATTCCCATTGATTAACCTCTATAACCAGAGAAGAATTTAAAATTTTAACACATCCGACTGGCATTCCTACCAGTTACACCACTCTTTACCATTCACAAGCAAATGGCTAGGTGGAGAAGTTTAATAGGACAATATTGAGGACTATATTATTAGCATTGGAAGATAAAGGTTTACCAGTTCAAAACTTGGCGAATGTGTTACTTAATGTTCTCAGTTCCATTCGATCATTATTATCAATGGCTACAATATCATGCCAAATGAGAGACTGTTTCGATGCCGGCGGAAATCACCTGCAAAATGTCTACTTCGTCGTGATTAACAGAGCCTGGTCCAGGCTTGCAGCGTAGACATCTTCAGATCATCAAAATACAAACCCTTTATTGGTAAAGGGGAACCGACTCAATCTAATCTGCATGATGCTCTTGTACATACTAGCGATAGTACGTACAAATAATTATTGGCTCTGATATTAGTTTACAGCGCAGTAACTGTAATGTCTGTTAACCGACGCTAAACATAAATGAAAGGGGAGTATGATGTATTATATCAAAAGTAAGGTATTCCTGTGTTTTATTGTAGTTTAATTGCCAGGATAGCACCGACTCTCTGTATCACTAGCTTCCCGCCATATTTTGACTTGTGAAGGTTTTTTAGTAATTTTGATCTGTGGTCTTGTAATGTAGATGTAAAAACTTAGATATAGAAAGATACTTATTAGAAAAAATATTTAACGTATTATCATTTAGGACTCGATCAACCTTACAAAATTATTATAAATTAGTTGACGAGATCCTAAATGTGTTATACCAGGACGGCACCTATATCTTGTTGTTATTGGGAGTCACATAAGATACATCGTATCCTCTGATGATCACACAAGAGCACCTTTTCTTTTAGCTAAATATAGTACCCAGTTTTAAGTGATCGAAATGTACTTCCCTCTCCCTACCCCACCCCAGAGTTCTTGAGGCTTCACCTTGCCAGTTTAAAAGCATCACCAGATAAACTGAAATCCTTGTGAGAACCATGCTGAACATGCAACTCTCGTGTAACAAATTGTAGACCGACTCCCCCCTCCCCCCACACCCACAGGCTCTCACATCGGAATGAAAATAGATTTCCGTCAAACATCAAGGTTCCTTTCTACCATTATTTCAGAGTCAGCTATATCCGTCGTTTAGTATTGATAAATTGACTTACTTATAAAAGAATAATAGGTATAAAGACTGCATGAGGAACAATGTACGTCCAGAAAAATGTAATGGAAATGGCACGTAGCTTAACCATTAACCAATAGTAAACTAACATGAATCTACTAACAACACCCCGATCCTTTACTAACCAATTACCCTCCACTTCCTGTCTTATTTGTAATTTGATTGGCTGTAGTAGTTTGGTATAAATGTTCAATGTATTGTAATTTATGTGGTGTGTGTGTGACAGACCTCTGAGATTTATGAGCGCTGTCATACGTCTCAGATAAATATATTGTGGCAACAGAAAACCTTACTGTCATTATTGTGGGTGATCTGTAAGCGCTGCCAGCGAGTCCCCACATGGCTTCTAAGAATTAACAGAGCCGCTCATTACAAAAACAAGACAAAAACGTACGGCCGCGCAAGGTATGGACACATTCCGATGTCTTTATCAAATAATTAGAAGTAAGAGCGTTACATAAGTAACTAGAACAATGCCAAACGACAAAATGTTTAAAGACAAGATGAAAAAGATAAACATAATAACAGCTATTAAGATAGAATAATTTGTTTTACTTTCTTGGTCAATTGGAAAGGAAAGAAAATAAATATTTATCTACCGCTTGCACGTTGATTTACATGTCATTACAGGAAAAGTACAGGAGAGGTACACGACACGAGTCCATGAGACAACATGCAGATTTTGTTCGCCCATATTATCTACAAATGAAAAGCAAAGAAACGGTGTCGAAAGCTTCAGGCGGAGATATTTCTGAACATTAAGAATGTCCAACAATATTTCCCCGAAGAAAATACTAGAACTTTCTGTTAAAATCCTGCATAATTTTTGACGAGGCTTGTTGACTGAGTATCACTGTCATTTATCCTTCCGTGCTTATTTTATATTGGAGACAATATTTACGTTTTAGCTACTTCGCAACTAACAACTGCATCCAGATCCAGCAGAGGAGTGTTTTAATCAGTTGAAAAACTGGTTCTCTCTATTCCTCTAAAGCATGTCTTATCTTACCAATAAACAAAAGGCTGGGTGTATTTGGAAAAATTGAAATCGGGAGCAGGTAGTGTTGTATTCTCTTGCGTGCTTGCGGGCCTGGCAAAATTTATTTGTTGATTCTCGGTCGTCCATACCTGGCTGAAGATCTCAATAAATACTGGTTCCGATCTTGTATTGCCTTCCTTGACTGTAACAAGTTAAAGACGATTTTAACGCAAGTAAAGTAATTCTTTTTTATGGTTGACCGAGAGAGTTTATTAAGGTCATGTCTTAACTTCAAAGTTTTGCCTCTTGATCGCGACACCATTGTCTATTTTCTGAGATCACCGGTATCCTTTGGAGGAGTCCCATGATGATTTCACTTAATCTTGTTAAATATCGATTAAAAATATGCTTTCTGGCACTGCATATTAAATACACTTGTCTTTAACAAGGGAACAAATTTTTAGAGAAAATCGTTAAAGATCATCCTGAAATTTATTCGATTTGCAAGTTTCCGAGAACATATGCTATGTCTGTGGTGTGTGAATGCTTAACGAGTATTGTTCATTATCATGCCAGCAAACTTAATTTTATCTGTTTCCAAAACACCGGTCGCCTGTTGCTTTGATAAGAGTATTAGCAATTGATAAGTGTCCATGACCATGCAATTGATTGCTTTTTCTTGCTGAGGTTGCTTGTATTTTCAGAGGTGTTAAAACGTCTACTGTAGATGGTTCCATACGAATCGATGGCTCAGACAACAGAAGAGATTTGATACTTTGGGATGTCTCTTGTGTTGACACTTGCCTCTTCCTCGTTTGATCATTAGGGGAGACATATGAAGGTGATAAATTATGGAGAATGTTTCTTTCGGAAATGAATGAGTTATTAGGCACCGGGGTTACCATTTGTGAGGACACTAAAAAGAAGAAAAATCAGTGTGTAAGAGTATGCGTTTCCATTTCCTAATTGTAGAAGTCATCAATGTACAATTCATCAATTAGAACAACACTTTAGTTTATAGACCTCTGGCTGAGGGATTTCTAGACTGCAGGTCAAAATAGGTCATCCCCCCCCGCGCCCCACACA
This sequence comes from Carybdea cf. marsupialis auct. non (Linnaeus, 1758), assembly GCA_010016065.2. NCBI lineage: Eukaryota > Metazoa > Cnidaria > Cubozoa > Carybdeida > Carybdeidae > Carybdea > Carybdea cf. marsupialis auct. non (Linnaeus, 1758). The sequence continues at coordinate 10,968 of JAAAKL020013090.1, forward strand.
CATTTCTTTGACCTCTTTCGATCCCAAAACTCGCAAGGTGAACCTCATCAAAACTTTGATTCCACGCGCACTCATGATCTGTTACAGGGGAAAAATTAAAACCAGAAATTGACACAATATAACAAATTTTCCATTCTAACTGCTATCCTAAGGATGTCATCGACTGGACCATCAAGGCTAAATTAGTATTGTTTTACAGTGAAATTCCTTATGGACCAAGGAAATGCCCCGTGTACTTAAAACTGCTCTGGCTTGGTAACGTTTCACTTCGCCTTGAAAACCACATCAAAAAGGCTGTAGAGAAGTGCTTCGGCGCTGTTACCCCACGCGTAGTTTATATCAGTAAGAAAGCGTTTTTAACTAACCAAGGAGGCCGTGTGCCTTCCACAAATTGCAAGTTGACCGTTGCCTACTCTTTTCAGTGTGAGGCTTGGTATCTCAGGCACACGACCTAGACCTTAGTTGATAGAATCAAGCAGCACATTCAGTCCTGCGAAGCATCAACTTCTACAAGAAAACAGTCACCTCGGGTTTCCAAACCAAAAGCACTGCTAAGCAATTTAATTCCGCCATAGGGCAGCACTTGCTTGAAAACCTAGATCATGAGACATTGTATACGGATGATTGCTTTTGCATATTAGGTAGAGCTAAATCTGCTTTTCGCCTAGCCCTCCCCGAATCCGGCCACATCAAAGCAAGAAACCCGTTGCTTTGAAAACAAAAAGAAATTGTCTTTTCATTGGGCCTTTTCGGTTAACCATTTAGTTCCAAAGACAGTGATTGGTCAAAACAACACCAATCTAGCAGTCAGACCTTTGATTGGCTACTTTAAAAACACAGTTTGGTGTCAGTTTTATTTATTTTTTCTCTATCTCAATTCTAACAATTTTGTACTCTGAGGAGTGTCAGACGAAAAAGACCTTTTAGTACTAAAATGTTTTCGCTGATTCGCCCTAATCTGAATCTCTAGATCATTAATGCTCACAACTAGACGGCTACGCCTATACAATGTAGTGATATATAGCTTCAACACCTGGGTAGGTCTGAAAGAATCGTGAAAAAGATTGATGCCTGCCGCTGCAAACATCTTCATGTCATTATCAAACACCGATGATCGATCGATGCCTCTGTCTCATACAACGCTCTACACGAAACGTGCAGCACTGCCCCTCTTTGACCAAAGTGGTTTCGCTAAGGCGTTCTATGTTTCCATAGCCTGCACAAAGAGCCTTAGAAGATGCAGTAGAAAGTTCCAATGACTTACAAAGCTGGAAAAGGCTCCCAATGTATAAACTTATACAGTGTAGTGAGAAAAGAACTCAAGGAGGAAAGAATGGGAAATCTTTAAAGAAACTCAGGAAAAAATGAAAGGAAATTTACATGAAGAAGGACTGGTTATAAACACAGTCAGCCTAGGGAGGTTCTTTCCTGCTGGAAGGAGCATTTTAAAACCCACTTAAACACTGCCTTTGCACACAACCCAGATGCAATCAATAGCATACCAGACCGACCGTCAGACTCTATCAATGACGAGCAACCAAATTTCAAAGGATGAACTAAGAAAGGCTGTGAGGTCCATGAAACGTGGGAAGGCAGCAGGAATTGATGAAATAACAGCTGAGGTTATTAAAGCGGCAGGCAAACCTATGATCGAAATGCTTGAGAAGATTAGTCTGCAAGTTTGGCGTGA
>JAAAKL020013091.1:0-12657 GCA_010016065.2 Carybdea cf. marsupialis auct. non (Linnaeus, 1758)
TTATTTACCCAACTGTGTTTTACAAGGTAGCCAATCAGAATTCTGACTGCCAGATTGGTGTTGTTTTGACCAATCAGCGTCCTTGGAGCTGATTGGTTAACCGAAAAGGCCCAATGAGAAGACAAATTCTATTTGTCTTCAAAGCAACTGTTTTCTTGCTTTGATGTGAATGGATTCTAAAACGGCAAGTGAAAAGCAGATCTAGCTTTCCAAATTATGCTTAAGCGATGGTCCATATACATTTTGGCACAGTCTGGTCATCTAGAACAGAAAGGAAATAGGAGACGGCCAGAAAGAGGTCCCCTGGTACAACCAATTTATGGCAAACCTGAGCAGACTGAAAGGTTGCATTCATGAGTGCACGCAGCAGGAGACAAGTAATCGAAGAACAATAGTTATCTTGAACATGCAGTCGACACTTTCACACGAGTTTCAAGATTGCAAATACCATTGTACTTGGTGAATCTAGTTATCATAGGATATTGTCATCAGGCTTTTTGACCACTCATGATGATTATAGCATATTGCCAGCTGAAAACTAAATCGATTCAGTCTAATAAGGTAGTCCTATGCGACGTAATTATATCTTCTATTCTAGACTCAATATGCAGTTTAGCGCTGCGGGCATTGTATGGCATTGTTTGACATCATTAGTGTAAACGTTCACCAGGGCCTGGAACGATTTTGAATTGCTTTTGCACTTGTGTTGGTTTAAACTTAATCACAGTGCTCAAAATTGTAGAACGTTTGTTGCTCTGTAAGAGTTAATCATACCACGGTTAATTAATGCAACTGCCAAAAGCTCTAAAGTAAACTGTAAGTAGACCGAACGAACGTACTCACTAATAAACTCCTCCCGGCTCTACAGAATTCATGTCTCTCGATGTTGAACTAATTTTAAAAGTGTAGAGATTAACTCAGTCACTTGTGCTTGACTTGGCAACAGAACAGTTTTGGGATTACAATCAACAACTGCATGAGTCCCAGATAGTTTGAACCGTACTTTGGCGATTTATTAATACTGTCTCCTTGCCAACAGGTCATGGGCCCAGTCATATATTAACGCGGCGTTAACCAGTGCAATTCTGTAGAAACTGGTAGAGCTTTTTATATTAGCAACGTACTCATTTAAAGGAGCATATTAACGGTTAATCATACCACAGTTGATTAGTGCAGCTGTCACAAGCTCTAAAGTAAACAGTAAATAGACCAAACAAACCTATTCAGTAGTAAACTCCTCTCGGCTCTATAGAATTCATGTCTCTTAATGTTGAACTGAATTTAAGAAGTATATAGAGAGCCCTACCATTCAGCGTAAACACCGTTTACAACGACTAATCATCGGTAAGAACGAAAGAAAGAGCTCAGAATGAATCAGTAGAGTGGCTGTATTATGTAGTATGGGGTGTAAAGTGTATGCACTTCTTTTGGTTCAGCGCATGGTTCACGCGAGTTAGTACGGTTCCTACCACGGTCCCATACTTACTCTTGTCCTGTAGTGTTAACATGCACCTCGAAGCGAGCCAGTGGTTAGCATAGCTCCTTGAACGTTTGAAACATGTAGTGAGAATAAGGTATTAGGTAAGTGCAAAATATTAGATATACATTCCTATCGTTCGCAGTGACGCATTGACGTTGGTAGTGTTGAACGGGAGCGACTGCCTTTGCGTCTTTCCTTCCAGGCATCGAATGAGAGATAAACGTGCGTATGATGACTAGACGTGGCGTGATGACGTGCCCAAACCATTTATGATGTCGCTGGATGACTATATTGGATGTTAGAGTATTTACTTTATTTCCTTTCTGTCATACTAGTAACATGGCCGTACTGCCATGTTACTATGACAATTTGTTAAGGTTGCCTATGGAAACCGCTAATTTATGACAGTGAAGCTTAGATAAGGAAAAATGCTGGGCAGAAATCACTGTAGCAGGTGCGAGAATATCGTTTGACAATTTTCGCTGTCAAAAGAAGTTTTAGCGCGAGTAATCGAAAAGACGTCTGTCTATTTCACATGAAGCCCATTGCTGCTGGATTTATTAACGAAACTAACAGTTCTCGTACTTCGAAAAAAGGATCATGGATTGGTTAGATTTGTGGTTTCTGTGAAAATTTGTCTCAACTGCACGTCATTTCAAGCTTAAGAAATGAGAGACGTTATATACCACTTGTTTCATGTGTAGAGAAAACACGGTTATTCTCTGATTTTTAGTAAAGCTAGAAATGAAATCCCTTAAAAGCTACTCAACCAATTTTAATCTTCAAGGAAGTCAGACCAAAGCATTATTTTTAACATCATCTGTCCGTTCTTTACTAACATGTGCATTCATGACATATCTATGCTTACAAGACACACCATTTGAAAGAAAACAGAGAAGTAGGAAATATGTCAACCAAAGGATCATAGCCCACGCATTCGTGGCGTGCGCTCTAGCAAATGAGCTAGGCGAACTGCTGATAACACTTTTCATTTCTCTGATCGCCGTGTTAGCCCCAAATACTCAACAGATGGGAACTGAGATCCAGCTATACGTAGTTATATAGATAAGCCTCGTTGCTCCATGTGACATTACAATGGAAGGACTGCCACCTGGCCCATCATTCTGTCCGACGTCGACACCTTGTAAAACACATTGCAACTTGCAATGGTAGAGTTTCTGGTATCTTTTCAACCTTAGAATTTCAAATCCTCTCTTTTTTAAAACATAGTGTTTGAGTTGTAATGTTTATGTTAAAGTGAAATTTCCCAGATTCACGCCGTCGTTTCTTAGCAAGTTTGATGGTAGAAGTTAACACACCTCACATTTGATGAGTAAAGTTTTGATTTGTTTCTAAATTAACGAATGTAACAGTTTTGACAAAATGTAATTCTATTACTTGCACCCAGAGAAAACATCCAAGATATTTTAGTGACGTATTCATGCTTGTAACGACAATTGAACATCTTTTTTAATCTGATTACTTAGCAGGATATTCATAATTGTTACACAGTAATGAATTTTTATGTGCATCAAATGGAACTGTAATGTTTGAAAGAAGCTAGAACTCTGCCATTTGTTGGTATGGATGTCGTTAAGTAAACTTTTGGTTATAATTACAGAAGCTACTAAATCTGAAAATGGAAACAGTCTTATTTGTTTACGTTGTTTATGTGCACGTTTATTTGACAAAAGTCACAGTTTTTACATTCAGACTGTTTAATAGAGTTTTCTCCAATTTAGCCGTTGATTTGTCTGTAGTTTTTTTCATGTAGAGCGTGTCACGTTTACGTACTTGTTTGCACCCCTATAAGAAGAATGTTGCTACTGTAGAAATTTAAATCACTTATTGTAATTGTCGCTTCGCTATAACTAGAAGATGTCGCAGTTTCTGATACAATGTCTCTGACGTCCAAATGTGGCACATGTAAACATTTGGTCCATGTGCAGACGGCGAAGTAGGATGGGTCACATCGGGTGAAATGGGCGGAACTATTTTCAAAAAAGGCAGTGTGTTAGTTTCTACTTTATGCAAGACCGTACCACCTGAAATTAACATTCGAAATGACCTTGCTGGTACAAAGCTGCTAGGCTAAGAGTGCCAGGTGCCACAGAGACAGTTGCCTCGGAAATTTATATAGATAGCGTACCGAAGAACTGGTTGCTGCAGGGACAAAATTCTAGCTGGAACTTAATATGAAGAGTCGTCGCAACATTCGAGCATCCTTATGGTGTCAAACCGTCAAAGTTTACCATGATCGGGTGCCGTGACCAACCTTTGCGGTCAATTTAATGTGGAGAGTTACCGGATTATCTAGAGTATCTTTGCGGGGTGAAACTTTAGGACGTTAGAGGCTGATGGCGAAGGGATAAAATATCTAAACTACCAAGATGCAAGAAGGAAAACTTCACCCGCGACTTTCTGTGACCATTTGTCGATATTTTTATTGTGATTTAGAGAATTTTTTTTAAGTTGTAGCCCATCCAAAACATTGTTTCGACGTTCACCAATGACCCTGCACCAATTATGTTATACTAATGTTTGGTAAATGAAAGAAAAAGGTGATAGACCAGATAAAGACATGCTTTATATCGGTGGGCTATGTATTGAAGATGGGCTTTAATGCAGTTTCTTACCCCACCCCTCGAAAAATCCCCCCAAATCCCCCCCAACAGGGGAGACATCTAAGGCATGTCATATAGGATATATGTAAGCAACCTAATGAAGGCATATTAATATCCCTCACATTGTATTTATAACATGCAGCTTTACATCTACCCATATTTTATATCACGAGTCCAACGTGAGAGAAGTAGTTTCCTCTTCATTTGCCAAGGACGGGATATGCTGTCGTCGTGACGGGAGTCAACTTCATTCCAGGTGAATACCACTTCGACTGGCCCTCTCTTAACTTCGGCATTTTAACCGATCGACGTCTATTCACTCGTCGTCGTCACTGAGATAGGCCATTGTCATAGCGATCGGGTATTTCACCCGTGGCTAAATAAAGAGGAAGTGTTGCACTCTCGTTGAAATCGTACTTTACAGCACGGGTATTGATAAAGCTGTATATAACGTGTAGAAGCCGAATTCTACTTTCTTGTTGCCACAGTAACTGTTTTAGGGAGTAGGTTAGCATCAGGTTTCCAGGCTGGGAACTGATTTGCCTAGTGCATGTTTTGTTACCTGTTTCTTTATTGTTACACATGTTATTGTTTGTAGGCGTTAATTACGTTTTGGCGTTGTTTTGCTGTTTGTAGTGTACCCAGGCTTGTATTTGTAGTTATGGCCAGATTTCTCGATTCTCAAGTAGGACTAGGTTGTGATATTGTTTTTGTACCGCTTCAGTTAAGTTTGATTATAGTTCATTTTTACGTTTTATGTTTATATGGGTTTGTAAACGAGTTCGTCAAGATCTTGGAGTTTATACAGTATTTGGATGACTGCTCAATTGCTTTCTCATCTGGATATTAGCATGCCGCGCGTAGGAACCTGTAAGGTGTACTAGTCCACTCAGAATCCAGACCGGTAGGCTTTGACGCCTATATTATGAAAAAAAAAGTAATAAAGGGATACTTATGTGCTTTCATTAAGTTCCTTATAATCTATATTACTTGTCTTGTAAGTTTTATTTAGGCCACATTTTTGTTGGTTTCCTAGGGAGGGAATGGGGGCCAAACTGCATTAGTACCTCAAAGATGATAAACAACGTTAATTTGCAGTAGGAGGCGATTTTGTAATATGTTGATCAATTGACCACATGCAGTCGTTCTCAGTAATACAGTCACCACGCGGCTGCTGTAAAGCGTTAAGAGTCTTCAAGATAGCAACCACGAAGTTCCAATTGTTTTAATAAATTCAGAACAGCCCGATCGATTAGAAGATGTTTAAAGCTTGGCGAAGAGTCTCAGTTTTTTGCAGTGACAACTATTCCAACCTTAATGGCCGTTGTTGTTAATTTTCACTTTCATAGATGAGCTTAGTCATCACCCACCCGCTCCACGCGTACACAATAACAGCATATGGAAGCAGTCCATAAAATTGATAAAACAGTCATTTGTAAACGTTTTAGTACTATCAGTTGAATCCATGTTCTATTAGTTCACTTTATGTCTTTAACTGCTTCTTTCTTGTAGGTACTGCTCTTTTGGTATTAACCATGAGTGATGTTGACAAGACTGGTGGCTCTTACTATGGTGAACAGTCCTTACAATTCATGTCAACGAAAGGGGAGGGAAACTTGGTGCCATTTGGTATGTCAGTTTATGTTTTCTAGTAACATCGTTAAGAATGTTAAGAATGCATTAGTGAGGCTAGATATGTTCACAACATGATTTACTTTTAACACCCAAATTATTCTGTTTACCTCTACCCCTTCGAACAACCATTTAGAGCAAGCGTTTGTAATCTGCGTGTCGCTCAGTTCCTTTCATTGAAAATGGAAATGGGGCCTTTGGAAATTTTATTTCTGAAACATTTTTGCTGTCAGCATCCCCCCCCCCCCATCCCGAATTGTTCTGGTGGTATATTTACGCAACGTAGAAAACGCCGGCTTTTGCTGTTACAATTCTGTAATTAGCCAATGGAGCTCAAAGAACATTTTATTCAAGTCCTATTATTTCAAAGCTTATTTTGTATCGTTTATTTTCCTGAAAATCCGATATCCAAGTTGCTTATCCTTTGTAGAACAGGAGGCGTAAAAGTTGATATGACCTTTCGGGAAACGTAATCTAGGCGTATCAATCGTGTTGAAGTGCTTTGGAATTTCCTATAAGTCAATAAATTGTTCTGGAATGGCCAGAACATCTTGGTAATTTCTAGGATTGTAGCCGAATCCCTGAACTTTTTGTTCGAGGAAATATGAAGAAGTACCAAACCAAACCAGTCGTTGCTGACACCACGTTGTCGAAAGATAAGAAACCATTTGATTTTGAACTTAATTGATATTTAAAAGTTAGGTATTTTGAAGTCTGATTGATAAATTTTATATCTGTGTAATTAAAAAATTGAAGTAAGATCCTTTTATATAACTTTTATTATTCATTGTTTTGGAATTCATTGCTGAATACTTCGTGCTATTCAAATTGGCAAATAAATGCCGCCCTTCTTGTTTTATTGTAGCGCGGAAAGGTCCCGTGTACTCTGTAGACTGGCATCCGAATTCCTCCACTTTTGCAGTTGTTCAAGGTTGTATCCTTTAATGAATACTGGAAGTTGTTAAATAATGATCCAAAGTTGATCATTCATGCAACCAGGGACCAGTATCGGGTCGAATTGTGCGTCTCTGCAAAGGTAAAAATAAAGTTTTGCTTTATCGATAAGCATGGTAGTGACTTATTGTTTTGGTTTTGAAGATACCAAATGAGGTTGGTGGTGGTGATGATATGACTGTGGTGCATGGGGTTGGTGGTGGTGATGATATGACTGTGGTACATGGGGTTGGCGGTGGTGATGATATGACTGTGGTGCATGGGGTTGGTGGTGATGATGATATGGCGGTGGTGCATGGGGTTGGTGATGATGATGATGTGACTGTGGTGCATGGGGTTGGTGGTGGTGATGATATGACTGTGATGCATGGGGATGGTTTTGACAATGGTAAAAAAAATGATGATCATGATGTGAGACGAATGGGGATAATCGTAAAATCACCTAGCTCCTTGACAATGTTGTTATATGAGATGGAAACAGCGATAGCCAGTATCAGGCTCCTAGCCCACCCCTCCCCCCACCCGCCCCAACCAACGCTGAAATCTTGCTGACCACGAGCTAATTCTTGGATTAAGTGTTTGCTGCTAGACCATCGTGTATCAGTCTTGATAGCATTCTATAATGAATTCTGATTGTACAGTTAAGTTCCGAAGTGGAAAATTTAATCTTTATATTTCATCATTATTTTCTTGACTTGCCGCAGAGAATATCACGTTCTAATGTTTGCATCAGTTATTCATATCAGCCCGGAGAATCATTTGGCGCCCCTTTTATGAATTTCTTTCTCTGCATCTCTATTCAATGCCCCGGAGCGAGCTCTTGACGTCATCAGACAATTTTCGTATGATAATCTTGGTAAATGAAACCACATACGGTTTTATGACGAAATCCATGTTTAAAGCATGTGTGATTTTATTGGTCTGTTGACTACAGCATATTGCTCAAGGTCGTCGGAAAGGGATGCCAGTTTTTGTCATGTGGGAGGGGCATACGTTACCAGTAATAGTAGCAAAGATGAAAGGTGTGCAACTGGGCAGTTAGCCACTCAAACAAAAATGATGTAAGTTACTAAATGCAATTGGTTTGAAGATTCTGTCCCTTGACAGTTTGTGTCATACTGTGGTATCTATAAACAAGATGTCTGGTATAGAAACTGTTTTACAATGGCCGAACGACCGAACGAAAAATGTGCTATCAATTTCTCTACAAACCTAACACTCCTAAGATATGCATATGGCCATTCAAAAAGTACACTCAAACGTGTGTGAGAATCTATACCTTTGACCTGTGCCATATAGTGAATACTGTATTCATTATTGTAGTGATATCCATTAAATCGACTTGTGTGAAGACTTTCGTCAGCTTTGTGCTTGACCGAATTTGTGGATGCAAGGATGAAACGGTGGCCATCATTCTGGACGTTGTGGTCGAGTTTACACGGAAGCGTAATCGTAAATGTTTCCATTATGTTTACTGCAGACTAGGATTACCAGACGAAAATCATACTCTTTAAAATGTAACAGACAACTATCATTTCGAAGTGGCTAAACCTTGTAGAAGATAACGGACGTGACCCCTCGCCACATCATGAGGCCTATGATGGAGAAACTGTCGTCTCTTTAATTGCTTTGCGATTGCAAGTCGCAGACCTTGCGCTTGACGTATAAATATTGTAATTGTCATGTGTAGTAACGTATTCAATACAATTTTTAGAAGGACCATAAGAAGAGACAATAAAGAGATTGGGGTTGCAGGGTAAAGGTTTCTTGTGGACATTTTTGGAGGTGTTTGGCATAGCAAGGGCATTAAGTGTAAATCAACTTAATCATGAATTGAAAAGCTGTTTTGTGTACAAGTAAGTCAATTCCTTGATACCAGTCATTTGCATTGGTATTTGTTACTATTCTGGTATCGCATCTATGTTTTTTACTCCTAGTGATCATTATTTCCTTAACGAAGAGCAGATATGCCTGCGAGAGCTGTCATTTTTAATCTCAAATGCGAGCCAGTGTTTGATTTTGGAACTGGACCTAGGAATTTGTGTCAGTTTAATGCCCATGGAAACAGTATCCTTTTTCATTATTTTTTTTGCGACCGTAATTTTAAGGAAATGTGCCGCAGTTAGAACCAATGCTCTTTGGTAGCACATAATAAACGTGACTCTGCAACAACCGTACTTTTGAAATATCTACCACCGAATAGACGTTAACAGATTTCGAACCCCTGTGATATTTTGATGTTCTATCAATTTTTGTAGACGTTTGATTAAGTATCTCTTGTAATGACTGTAACTTGAAATTGACACTTGATTTCTGAATAGCTGCACTGTTCTTCCTTCCAGGTCACTTCATATTCTATACGGAGGCTGATGTTTAAGAATGCTAATTGTTGAATGTGGCATTTACCAATGCAACACAAACTTTTGTCATTATGCAAGTCAATTTTGTTGTCATGGCACCGCTGTTACTAACTGGTTAAATCAACAGGCCTCAGCGGGCAAGATGGCAGTTGGCATACTTTACCCGTGATAAAATTTTAGAAATATGGTGATGATTTGCTTAAAAGACCAGATATGTGCCGACAATAACCGAAAGGGTTCGCAAAGGATACTAGAAAAGCGTATTTTCGTTTTCCCGTGCCATTGTGGAAGCAGCATTCATCAAAACGGAAAAGACAGTTCTCTGTCTACAGAATTAATCAATGTACAAATTAAGTGTCTTTCAATAAAACGAGGGACACAGCACGTTCATTTCGTATTTGTGTTATTGCCCACGATTTGTCACAATTCACCACTGTCTCTATGAGCAGTTGACTCGGTGGCTCCATATGATCGCTCTTACTAGTGTCTGACGAGAGTGTTTATAAATACTGAAAAGTAAGTTTTCTTTGGTTACCGTTTCATTTGTGTAGCTTATAAGAGAAGGGGGGGCCAGGAAAGTGGCGCTGGCATGTAGCTCCTGATTGTCATGTAGACGCAATCCGTTGTGTGAATCCCGACTGTCACGCACCTCCCGCCAGTCGTGTATTTCCTGTTGTATTGATCCCTACCTTTTGTGTAGATCCCAACTGTTGAGTAAATCCTGATAGTTGTGTAGATCCCAACTGTTGAGTAGATCCTTTTTGTTGTGTAGATCCCAACTTTTGATTAAATCCTGATAGTTGTGTGGATCCCAACTGTTGAGTAGATAGAGATTGCTGTGTAGATCCGGACTGTTGAGTGGATCCTGATTGTTTTGTATATCCGAACTGTCGAGTAGATCCTTTTTGTTGTGTAGATCAGAACTGTTGCGTATATCCCAACTATCGTGTAGTTTCTGAATGTTGTATAGTTCCTAACTGTTGAATAGATCTCGACTGTTCCCCACTTTTTGTGTAGATCGTGATCGTTGTGTAGATGCAGACTGTTGTGTACATCCCGACTGTAGTTTAGATCTAGACTGTTGTGTAGATCCTGAGTACAATGTACAACGCTAGTCTCTTTGTATGAAATGCAGTTTTCAAACTTTCTTCATGTTTATCGAATAGAGGATTTCTACTCACTTTAATCGAGTCATTACGATGTCAGACTCATGACCTTATGGTTGTGGGTTCTAGTTTTAATAGGGTTGTTGGGCTTATGTTTAAAGGACGATGAGTTGACACTGTTTCGGTGTTTCCGTAGGAAAAGTACCATATTTCTCTTTTCTACAACGTGCCCGAGACTGAGAACTCTAGAAAAGAACAACTGTCGTTGCTGCTGATAACGAGCTTTATCAATTAATCTCAGCAAAAGCTGAAAAAATAAAAAAACACTATCTCAGTAAAAAGTCATTAAAGTCAAGTTGTCAGTTTTGCATTATTTTTTTTGTGATGTCGACCTAGAGATAAACACTCACACCGAACAAAGAAAGTTATTTGTGAAATGTAAAGAACAGAAAAGCAGTTTTGTCGCTTTTGAGTAAATGTTGGAAGACGAAAATCTTTAGTACCGGTTGGAGGGTTATGTAGAAAATGTGATGATTTTATTTCTTTAAAGGAAGAAAGGACTTCAAATTGCTACGGGCCACAAAATTACATAAAGTTTCCTCAACTTTTAATGATATAAGAAATCTCCACACGACTTTCACGCAAGCCGTCAAAGTTTTAAAGTTTCGCAGGTCAGGAAGTTTAGCTTTTTTAAAATGGACAAAAAGTAAGCCGTTGTCATGGAAAGGGTCTTAAGAGACATATGGATACAGTAGGGGTTCATTAATACTTGACGGGTTTGCCTTTCGTTATATTATTAAAAACAAGTTTGAAACTGGCAGTACAAAGCGAAATCTCGTTGTTTACTTATGGATCACAACATGAAGATTACTCGTTTACTAATGGTGTCGAAATTCAGCGTCTTTTGATTCCTTGGTTGCTGAGAACATGGTTGTGGCGACCATATGTCAATACAAGATGGAAAAAAACTGTCAATTATAAGTACACGTGCCCTAGGCACACTGGGATTAGGGAATGATAAGATTTGGAAATGTTAGTAATTTAAGAAGAAATGTCATTACGATCATTGTATTTACTCACGTTGAAAGTGTTTTCCGGTGATATAATCATGCACAGCTTATAGATATCCTCGATTTCAAATAGTATTAGCATTTTCTTGATCTTTTCATCGCTCATAGAGCTGTTGGTAGAGATGCGATGACTTTGATCTAGTGATGAAAGCGTTTATGCTACGAACCTTAGGGTCAGTAAGCTTAAAATTTAAACTTTACAATGGGTGTGATATTCCCTGTTTATAATGCAATAACGTCTATCTGGTTTAAGGTTCACATCCAAATGTTGAATGTTTCGAATAATAGTTGTTAAAATATGAATGTTAAGAATAAGTGAAATGTTATCAAAACGTTAAATCAAGATCTAGTTGATAAGTTAATATAAATATTTTGTTTGTTTGGAACTAGACAATTTCTACAGAGGTCTACTGTGTTTTGGCAATGCGGATCTCACTTTGGTTTGACAATGTGGTCCTTTCTTTGTTTTGACACTGTGGGCCTAACTTTGTTTTTGCAATGTGGGCCTGACTTTGTTTTTGCAAAGGGCCTGATTTTTCTTTGGCAATGTGGGCCTCACTTTGTTTTGACAATGTGGTCCTTTCTTTGTTTTGACAATGTGGGCCTTACTTTGACAATGTGGGCTTTACGTTGTTTTGGCAATGCGGTCCTTTTTTTGTTTTGACATTGTGGACCTTATGTGTTTTGCAATGTGGTCCTGACTTTGTTTTGGCGATGCGGACCTTACTTTGTTTTGCAAAGGGCCTGATTTTGCTTTGGCATTGTGGGCCTCACTTTGTTTTTTCAATGCGGGCCCCTTTTTGTTTTTGCAATGTGGGCCTCACTTTGTTATAACAGGAAGTTACCGATCGGCCGGAGAAGCTTTAAGGATACTTTACTTTGTTTATAAGTTTTTGCCTGTCGTTTATTATTTAATTTCATCCGCCCATGATTCCTCATTAATTTTTAATTCTTTTTCGCAACATTGTCCCGTTCTTTACAGTTTAAGTCCATTCCGTAGTATTCTATTTCACCATAGTGTCATTCTTATTTCACCCATGCAATTGCTTGCATTCAATCCCTGATTCATTACGTTGCATCCATGATTAACGCATGCTCAAATCCCGTTTTACTCCATCTCCGTTACGTCAATTACGTGAGCAGTTCCACGTAGACGTGGCTTTGGATTAGGGACATCTAATTTCATTTACACGTGCTATTTAGTTCATATCATGCCATAATATTTGGATTGTTTGACCGTAATTGTTTCTTCCGGTCTGTTTTGATCTTTACCGAGCTTGTAATGATGCACTGGTTCGACGCTTTGCTGTGAAAAATGTTTTTGCAAAATGTTTGGTGAACGTAGATTAGTGAATCCTGAACGCAAACATCACAATTTATACTGTAAACTGATTTGTGGTAAATTTATGGTCCACATGAAGAGTTTGCTGT
>JAAAKL020013092.1:0-12656 GCA_010016065.2 Carybdea cf. marsupialis auct. non (Linnaeus, 1758)
ATCTTGTTACAAGGGTTTCTGGTATCCGACGGGGTTTAAAAGGAGAACCTTCAATATAAGAGAGTTAACTAAAGAACATATATGTGTGACAAATTCATGATATGTGCATACCCTAGAGACTAAATATACTGATAAATTGCTGGTATTTCCGAACAACTTAAGCTTATATTCCTACTTCACTCTTGCATCCTGTTTACATCCGAACTTACTTTTGCGAGGGTGGTTACAATTATTAAAAACTACGTAAAAGTTATAGCTCGATTAGATTTAAATTAATGCTTGAATTGTACCTTAGTGCACCGTAACGAATCGAATAAGAGCCCGGGCTCCTATTCAATTTTCGAGGCTCTTAGGTGGGTGCTTATTCGAGGCGGCGCTTAATTGAGGCATTACAGTATGCATGAAATACTGTACATAGTGTTCTTATCCGAAAAGTTGAGAGTTCCCAACAGATGTCTGTATACTGAACTGGGCCGCATTCGACTGAGCTGCCCGCGAAATTTCTTTAGGAGTCTGGGACTAGTTTAAGGGAATAAAATTTCTACTACTTGTTTATGCACCACTCGCAGAGAAAAATTTGTTTGAGTTAACTCCCATACGTACAGAATGAGTGGATTTTGATTGAGTAAATGGAATGAAAGTTGAGGAGTTGGTCACGGGGACTGGATGTTATAGGGAGAAAGCTGAACATCTCCTTGAGGTACCACGTCACAAATGAAGAGGTACGAAACAGGGTGAAACAAGCTATCGGGCCCTATGAAGACCTGCTAGCCACCGTTCGAAAGAACAAACTCCTGTGGTACGGACATGATACAAGATTTGAAGGGCTGGCAAAACAAATCCTGCAAGGAACAGTCCCATGCAGAAGAAAAAAAGAGGAAAACAGAGAAAGCGGTTTGAGGACAACATCACAGAGTGAACAGGCCTGACCCTGACTGAGGGAATGAGGAAAGCAGAAAGCCGTGCCGATTAGAGAGAAGTGGTTGACAAGTCGTCAATGGTGCCCCTACGGTCGACCAGACTAAGGGATGAGTAAGAGCAAATAAGTCTCTTGAAGAATAACCCAAACGTTCAGCCTCACAAAATACAGGAGTGTAAGGAAGTGATACTGACTGTAAATGAGCTGACTTAAGGCAAACTGGAACAAAAATTTTAAGGACATGCATGTTGTATCTTATGGTAAACAACCAGAGGCCATCTGCTATTTCATAATTAGTGGCATGGAAAGTTGAGTAGTAAGTATTATTTAATTTTGGACGTAAGCCTAAGTATCGAAAACTGATGCTGTTCGCGTGCCTCTGCTCTAAAACGTCCTGAGCCAACACGTTATTCATTTACCTAGATCAGGCCCGTAACTGCGGAGAGGGCACGGGAGCAGTGCCCCCAACGGTCAGGTTTGTAGGGGCATTGCCCCCTCGATGAAACATTTGAGCGAGTATTTTTGTCAAAGTCAGTGTCCGATTGTTACTCGATTTCTAGTAATCGATTTCTAACTGACTCTGTATTCGATTACTGGTGCATTTGTCTATTAGTTGCCTCCTGCATGATAGATGTTATTACAAAATACAGAAACTGTGCTCCCCCACCCCCCACGATGTGCTGTCAGCTACGGGTCTGGCCTAGACATTTTTAGAAAAAACAATGTTTACTAGCTATAACACCCAATAGTTTTCACTGTTCACTTTCCCAAGTAAATTCTATGTAGGTGCTGGCCGACGACAAGGTTGAAAGTGCTTGAGTGATTTTACTTCTAGAGTACCTTCTTCATTCTTGACCACCCTTTGGCATTCGACCCTACTCGTCTGTGACAGTACACCGTAACCACCAAATACTTATTGTGGGAGCGGGCTAAAGCGATATCCACACAAATGATTTCAATAACCCAAGGACTTTGCCACGAAAAGACACAAACTCTGTTAATATTTTTTAATCACTTTGGAAATCATTAGGAGGGCGATAGCCCCCCTCCCCCCAGCATCTTGTGGTTACGGGGAAACTTTTCTTTTGAAATGCCTCATATGGACTAATCGTATCTGTTATTAACTGCGATAAAGATCCTGCAAACTTCAAACAAAATATCCTCTGATTTAACTTGACCTCCTAAGTGTATTTCTTTCCGAAAGGTGTGCTGCAACAAAATGAAGAGTTGATGTGCTGTGACCAGAGCCATAGGCCCTAACAGTCCCGTTGACAACCGGAACTTGTTTGAGAAAACTATATTTAGAACATTTTCTTTCGAGGTGATCGCGGTTCCTACCACTTCTTCTTTTACCGGACGTGTCGACTTCTTGCTTGCTATGATTATCTGTTCTCAAGGAAGGTAGTCCAGGATTTGTCGGACTTCTCAACTTATTCTCATATTTTAGATTACTTTATCACCAGAGTTGATTTTATTTACTTGGGGGGCGTTTTCTTGTACACAAATGAAGACGATTATGACTTTGAAATATACATTGGCCGTATTATATATTATTATTTGTGCAGTAGTGGCTGACCCGTTACCACCAGTCGGCCAAGTACCTTCAGTACCAGGTAATCCAGCAAGCCCACTGATTGTACCTGACTGGAAGAAATGCCTTGCACCAGGCTCAGACGTGATGCGCCTCGAGGTGCTTCCAGGTGGTGGATGGGACAATTTGCGAAACGTTGACATGGGAATGGTTCTAAAACATGACTTCACTCGCTGCAAAACTACGGAAGATGGCCAATATCTGATACCAGACGACGTCTTCATCATTCCGCTCAAGACAAGCCATGTTCAAACCTATGCCGAGTTATTTGATGATTGGTCGACTTACTCCTCGATTACAGCTGCGACTATAAATACAGAAGCTCGGGGTACATTCCAGTATGGGACAATTAGTGGATCATTTTCGCAAGGTGGGTTGTGTTTTCGTTGTTTTTGTTGACATCGTGGGAACTTGGAATTGCCTAGCTTGTGTCAACTTGGATTGGCAGGGAAGCCGGTAGAAAGAAAAATTGGGTAACCAGCATAGTCAAGAATGTCATGCACGCATTACATAGCCCAAGTATAAATACAAGTGAACAGCAATCTGAATTAAGACGACCGTAGGGCGTATTTTGTACCCCTTTTGATGTGCATTTACAACCCCTAGGAGAGACCCCACAGGTGATCACGCTACTTGAATGAGAGATAACTAAAAAGCATAGAATTCTATGTTTATTTATTTGATAAGGCCTCGTTAGTTAGTTCTTAGGATCACAACTTTTGTTTTCATACGATAACTTCTGGGAGGGGCGGGGGACTGCACTAGCGCCCCTATTAATCGTCCTGTTTGTTACTCAGGGCTAGGGGCAAGTTCTTGCAATCTCAGGATCATGCCCATTTAATAGAGGTTTGTTATCGTATTGTAACCATAACTTAATAGAGGTCTCGTCCACCGGCTATATTAATGATTGCCAATGTAAATGTAAATAGAGTAATTGATGATCTGTTAATAGATTATTCGACATTGAGCAATCATCTCTGTGAAATAGAACAATATGTGTTATGAATAAACGGGAAGAATAATTTGCTGCAAACGATTTGATATGAAAATAATGAATGCAAGGATCTGTTCTATTTTACAGGCTCCGTAATGCATTTCAAAGACCAACTAAATATTTTACAGACAATGATTTGAGAGCCACTTGCTATCTGATAGAGATAAGGATGCTCCATTGTTATTTGCCTTTAACGGATAGATTATTCCTACAATTAGCGCTTATTCTACTGTTTTTCTTATCGTTTTATCAGGTTTAGCCCTGTGAGGAATTCCCCGATCGTGTACTAAGAATTCATACAACATTCCGTAAATACCTTCAATTGAAATTTTTCTTCACAATTCGTACTTCATCTCTCTACCGACCACACAAAATTTTCCCTCTTCTTCCACTTCTTACTACCCCATGGCAATTTCCAGACTGTCAGATGTTATGTTACAGTTGCCATGAAACTACAGTAGTTGCGAAAGCGAGGCTCGAATCCCCAGAGTACTTGGCCATCTGATGCTAACGTCATCAACGGATGACAACAATAAGGTTAGTTTCAACGTCACGCTCACTGCTTATTCCACGTTTTAGAGATCTCCTCTATTTTTATCATTTGAACCCACGGGAAGATGGAAGTGTCTGTACTTCATTTTAAAGTATAAATACCTATTTCAAAGTAACGGTCCATGGCTTGGATAGAAAAATGATAAAAAGCCTCATTTAAAGAAAGCGACGCGTGAAGGTTGGCAATTTTCAGTCTTCAGCACTAGCCTGTAGCAAAATAGTCCTTACGTCTGAGGGTCAGGCGTTAAGTTCATGTATTAAGCCCATTACTGTTAGCAAATACCCCTCGAATGTACTATAGGCCAACTAAAATGGTAGCCCACATAATGAGTATGTTTACCACTGTGTGCACTTCCCCAATCAATGAATGCCCAAGTGTATATCTATCAAATTTTGGCTTCATTTCCCGAAAAAAGCAAAGAAAAACACATTTGGTTTCATAACACGGACCCACTATGACGGAAACGGAGATGGAGGGCGAGGTAGCACAGTCGGTAGTGAATGTGCTCGGTAAGAAGGTTATTTTGTAGTACACGCTCGTCTTGCAAGCCGATAACGTGTGGTGCTAACCCTTTGGGGCAATAAAAACTTGGCATTAGTTAGGGTATTGCAAAGGCAGCGAGAAAATGGTCGGACCATCTTGCATTACCACACCGTAGCTCTTACACATGATTAACTACCAAATACGTACACATTGTAGTAGAATACAAGACTGCATTTGCTGTTACGTATACAGTGCTAAAGTAGTGGACTTAAGAACAGCACAAGCACGACATTTGGTGCTTCCAACTTACTTGTAGAAAATTTATGTTAAGGCTTTGCTCGCCTCTCTCGTCATGAAGCTTGGACTGGCCTCGCCTTTGTCCACAAGTGTGTCTTTCTTTATGGATAGTTAAGGGCTCATCGAGATTTCATCAATCGCTGAAGACGTTTTAGATGCTATGCACTGTGGCATACAATTAGATGATAAATGTGGAAATCAGTTGCAAGCGCGGGAGCCAAGTGACGCCTTGGTGCAAGTGCCTACTAGCGTTTACAAATGCTTTAATACAAACCTTTGTAACAGAGTAGCCGAGATCCAGCTCAAAATTGGATTGAGTGCCTTCTCCCCAAGCAGACTTGGGCTGGTTACGCCCCTTTCAGATGCTAGCATACCTCATCAGTGTTGCAGATAAACTATTTATCTCACCATATGCAAGGAAGGGTGGTGTCATAGGGTTGTGGCACTCACCACCATTGGCTAGTTGTAGGAGTAGGTTTGCTGAAAATAGTAAACCGCTGTTAAGCCCCAAAGGATAGATATGTGTAACTTCACTACCTGGTATGGACATTTTGTTATCAGACTCTTAAGTCATTCTTTAAATTGTGGTCGGACTGATATAGACTACGCCGTACCTCTCAAATAATCAACTCTTTCTTGGCTGTGTGTTCCGGGGAATCAGTGCCCACCTTTTTCCTTTACAGCAATGTCTGCAAGGACGGAGAAGTGCTGTCCCTTTAAGGTTTTGATTGAACGATGTGGTCATAGTTTGTAGTAAGTAGGGAACATGTTAACATGGATCTATAGTTTGGGTACTTTCATGATCTATGCTTGTTTGTACATGCCTGGGCAACACTGGGTACTTCTGGTAGTTTACAAATATTGAATCAGCGGAATGGAGACTGTTCTTAAAATATCTGTCACCAGCATTTTCCTTGAAACTTTGGTACAGTAAGATGACGATTCCTTTGCAACTGTTTCATTTTACTATGGTTTCTCTTTACGCACTGCACAAGCAATGATCATGGGAAATTATACTTTAGTAACGAGTGCGTTTGACTAGGATGACTTTCCTCTTTATCAAGCTCAACAAATGCTTGCAGCTCCTTTAAACCCAAACCTTTCGGATTATCAAACCTTGCTGCTCACTCCTCCCGTTTATCCGATAGCGAAGAATGCTGTCTACTATAGAAATCTTCTAGTCGCAGTTTGTGAAACGTTTGTGAAGCGTTTGTGAAACGTTTGTGACGTAAATAATCTGCTACTCTCTGGTCTCTAATAGGCGGGGGGAATAGCGGGGGCTGGAAAAAGGTAGTAAGACTTAATAGCGGGGGAATGGAAAATGTAACGAAAAAAATTTTTTATGGGTTCATTATATGTTAACATGCTTATGTTAAAATAAGGGAAAAAAACAACGGTTTAAAGCCTAAAGCCAAGCCAACAACCTTGTGTCTGGATCAAGAACTTTTGCGTCGGTCACATATTTCCTACTCAGTGCAACTACAATGCAACAAATTCAGAGATTCGAGTAATCTGCAATGCTGACAATGCAATAGCTTCAAAGAGACAAACTACTTTAAATTTGCTGGTCGGAAGTGTTTCCCAAATTTAATAGCCGAGGGTAGGAATAAAAATGTCTTGAATGGAAAATTTCTATTAGAGACCAGAGAGTAGATTCACACGTTAATAAGAAAAGTATTATTTGCCCATAAGTTTATATACTTTTACATCTCCAGTTGGGTACCATATCTTTCTTCCCGCGACATATGGTCATGTAAACGTAGTAAACTGCCATTCATAAGCTGAAGGAAATTTATCAGTCTGTCAACATCATGAGCATAACGGCATCTAATACATTCAGGCCAGAAGGCAAGGCATATAATTTGAGGCACTATTTATTCACGACTAGGAAATTTTCATGACCCCTCGTTTATCAGGACTTTGACACTCCAACCGTCGTTGTAGCTGGTTAAACGTGCACGTTGGCGCAGCTGGGAGAGAACACTAAAGAAAAGCGTGCGGTGGCCCAAAAGCAAACAAAGTAGAAGCTATTTTCGGACATCATAGCAACGGAAAAGTCTCTATTTGACTGTATGTTGTGAGCAAAATGTTTCTTACACAATTTGATGGACGATTGATTTTATGACCTTCAAAAAATTAGATTGTCCGAAATTTTCGAACATATTTTATTCGAACACAATTTGATGGACAATTGTTTTCTTGTCCTTCAAAAAATTCCATTGTCCGAAATTTTCGAACATATTTTATTCGAACACAAATTGATGGACTATTGATTTCATGACCTTCAAAAAATTCCATTGTCCGAAATTTTCGAACATATTTTATTCGAACACAAATTGATAGACGATTGATTTCTTGTCCTTCAAAAAATTAGATTGTCCGAAATTTTCGAACATATTTTATTCGAACACAATTTGATGGCCAATTGATTTCATGACCTTCAAAAAATTCCATTGTCCGAAATTTTAGAACATTTTATTCGATCCCATTTTAGTAAACGCCGTCCCAACTCTGACGGATGATGGAATAACTACTGTACCCACCTGTATCCCGTAGACCTATTGAAGTTGCTTACTTCGAGAAAAACTCATTGTACTAATAAATTTACCTTTCCCTTATTTTAGATTATAAATTTGTCAAAAGTCACCAAGTGCAGGATAAGGCAGTAACAACACGTGTTCAAGTCCGATACGTCTTTTACAAGGTCAAGTCGCAACCAGACAGCCCGCTAAGCACCGCCTTTAAAAACAGAGTGCTGGAAATTGCAGCCCACCTTCAGAGTAATAACGATCAACACGCGGAGTATCTAACACAGATTCTGATCCGAGATTTCGGGACGCATGTTGTAACTGCGCTTGATGCAGGAGCAGTTATGGCGCGGGAGGACAGTGTTCGATCATCTTTCCGGAAGGATCAGAAAGGTTCTGATATCAAACTGAAGCTAGTTGCAAGCTACTCATACATGGAGAAGTATAGTGCATCACAGAGTATTGGGACTTCTTTTAGTAAAGATTTTGTGAAGCAATACTTAGGGAACAGGACATCTAGCAGGACCTATACTCATGGAGGGCCACCGTTTAAAGCGAATTCCAGCATGCATTATTGGGAGGATAATTTGAAGTCAAATCTTGTAGCCGTTGATAGGGCAGGTGATCCGTTGCATTACGTTATTACCCGTGCTGTACTGCCAGAGCTGCCTGAACCGACGCTCAGGCAACTAGCATCCGTGGTCGAGAACGGAATTAAGCAATACTATGACCGCAATCGATACCCTGGTTGCGCCGATAAGACATCCGAGAACTTCAATTTTCAAGCAAATGAAGATGACGGGTCGTGCTTCATGCAGCAGTCAAATTACTCATTTGGTGGAGTTTATCAGACCTGTGTTAAAGCAGGGTCCCCGGGAAATGATCCTTGTCGCAATGTCGTTCAAAAGAATTCAAAAACCGCGGATTTTAAGTGCCCCCTAAACTATCGGCCGATAAAGGTCTTACGTGGTAAAACACCTTCAAGTTGCCACCGAGTATGTACCTATTGGTTCATATTTCCACGTTGTGAATATAAATGCGGTCATGGTGTTTATGAGACGTACTGGTGTGTAGCAGAAAAAGCCGCAAACGTGCGAAGAGGTTTTCTTTTTGGCGGTATGTATTCGCATGCGGCTGTAAACCCATTTACCAAAGGCAAGCGTTGCCCACCAAAATACTATAATGTCCGCTTCGGGCTAACTATGCAAGTATGCGTGAGTGACAATTATGAGCTCGGTAGCAGGAATGCAGTCCCATTCGCAGGCTTTTTCAGTTGTAAGACTGGAAATCCACTTGCGTTGGCAAACGTGGAGTCGCCTGAGGTGCAGTTCAGCGAGGAAAGTAGCGAAACAAACATGGAGAACTTTTTATTTAACCTTGGACCGGGCGCGTGGCCCAAAAACTGCCCACAGGGATACAGTCAGCATTTAGGGACCATTGAAGGAGACTGTGGAGTTCATTATTGCATCAAGGCTAATCTTTTATCTGCTGATGAATTGCCAAATGTTCAACGACCTCCGTTTATGGAATTTCCACAGCCAAGTCCAAATATCACAATTCCTTTAGCCATCATGAACGATGATACGGACCGTGTGTATCTTCAGAATCCAGAGGAGGGACAATGGGAAAAGCGAGACAAAAGGTAAGTCACGAATGCTTTTGAGTGATCCCTGGAACCGTTGATGTTAGCGTTAATAGACTTTTAGTGATAATTATTTGTATGCAGACTGGCTTTTCGATATTACCAGGACTGGTGGAAGGGGATTGTGCAGCAGGCTTACGGCTGTAAAAATGCTAGTAACTCTAAATATCTTTACTTCTGGTTAGTGCCGAGTGCCGAAACACTATGCAAAACCTATCGTTAAAAAAACTTTTAAAAAAAAGGGTTTTTAGGTTTCAATAGTAGTAAACCTAGAACTGAATGCAAAGGGCTGTGCTATGTGCAATCGATGGAACTAATAGTAAAAGATGTTACAAGTCTTTTTTCTCCGTAGAAATTTTGTTATTTGTTGGCTATACATCATAAGAGATTTTTATGACGTCATCATTAAGAAATGGTCTTTAAAATATTTTTCAATATACGGATCAAATTTTAGAAAAAAGCAGAGAGCTTCAATCACGTTTACTAAGTTCTTCATCATAGGTCAAGGAAAATAACAATGAATTAATTAAAGAGTGAATTTAGTAAAGTAGTGAAACTAAGTAATGTGAGATATCTTCGATTGTGCTTTCGACCTACATTTTACTTCGTCAGTGTCCTTTCGAAACTTAATAGAAGGTACTTAACCTAAATACTTAATACATAAATTTGGAATAAACCCGGTGTCTTTCATGAAAACGTAATAGTTGCTTAAGTAGTATAGGGCCTTAAATAGTTTCATTATATCCACCGGCATATAAATCTAATTCTTTTGGGCTGAAAATTATCAAATGTAACTCCATCCCCTCCGTCTTACACTTCATCCCCTTCGTCTTACACTTCATCCCCTTCGTCTTATATTCCATCCCCTCCGTCTCATACTCCATCCCCTTCGTCTTGTACTTCATCCCCTATGTTCTACACTCCATCCCCTTCGTCTTGCACTTCATCCCCTATGTTCTACACTCCATCCCCTCCGTCTGGCACTCTATCCCCTTCGTCTTACACTCTATCCTCTCCATCTTACACTTCATCTCCTCCATCTTATACTCCATCCCCTTCGTCTTGCACTTCATCCCCTCTGTCTTATACTCTATCCCCTTCGTCTTGCACTTGCTTTCAACAATAATTTATTTACTTTAATAAGTAACAGAAAACAAGTAAAAGGCTGTTTATATAGATTAAATAGAGTGGAAAGAAAGATTGAGAGAATAGTTCTGCTTCATTCCATCTTCCGTCGGCGTTTTAACAATTCATTAATTAAGCAACTTAAAAACAACTAAGCTTATACTACCATGTGTTTTGTGATAAGCGAATTTTAAATAAGTTTGAAAAGACAAATAAAAAATTTGTCACCAACGGGATTCGAACCCTTGACCCACGCATTCTAGGCGTAAGCTCTACCGGCTGAGCTAGACGATCTATATTGATCCCGTACTTTATTTCAAGACACCACATTAGATCCCAATACTTCGAAGATTGACATCGACATCCAGCTCTGCGCAGTTTTAGAAACCGTAGTCTCCCTGGCTCACTTAGTAGAGCGCACGTCGTGAGTGCGTTAGCTTTGGGTTCGAATATCGTTGGTGACGTATTGTCCAATTTCGTAGTGTCTCTTCAAGCTTTGCAAATGCCTTAGATCACAGGGCCATAACTCGTGCAATGTAAAATATTTCATTCCTGGTGCCCTTTGCTTTCTTTGTGTTGTTGACGAAAAATTCTGTAACACTTTTTTGATACGTCTTTCCACAATGCAATCTATACGATCCGAAAATTTTCGACAAAGATCCTTATCCTGTGTGGGTCTCTGGTCCATTCAAACTCGCTTACTAACTTCACATAAACAAACGTCTGGGGCCTCAATTTTGTCGTTGAGATATACTTCGGTTCAGCTTGGGTTCCTTAGACGTGAAAAATAGACACGAAGAACGTAAGTTCCGACACTGAAATTGTGACGTCTTTTCCAAACTCCAATCGACAAAGATGCCTATCATGTGCGGGTCTTTGACCATTTTAGACTCATTTACAAAATCATATCATTAAACATCTGAAGCCTCAAGTTTTCGTCGACGTATACTTTTGTCATGGTTTGGGTACTCAGACGTGAAAAATAGACGCGCAGAATGTAAGTTCTGACACTGAAATCGTGACGTAGCTTCAGGTCAAATGTAACCATGCAATTTTCGCCTTTCGTTATTTAGTGATGTGCGGAACTTAAATACCAAGGCATATCGCTACACCGGTTCAACATATCAAGACGAGGGCTTCAGTACAGCGGCTGCTGCCGGACTTACCTTCGGCCTCACAGCTTTCATCGGCATTATGATTGCATTTACTATAATTGGTTGCCGTTGGCGACGGAAAAAGAAGCACCAGCGAGGCTTGCGACGTGAAATGGACAAGTACAGAGCAATGGATGATGATGAGGCGATGTATAGGTCATCGGAACCTATTTATGACAACACAGTGCCGCTTCTACGGAAAGAGAATCCGACCGATACTGGACCTTAAGCCCAGGTGATAGTTGATAGAACTGTTGTAAATTTGTCACTCAAATGTAAATGTTTACATTGAGTGAAATTTTTTGTTTATTGTATAATTTTACTTACAGGAACATGTCGATTTAATAAACTAGAAATAGTACTTGCGTATTTGTTTTTATGAACTGTATTTACCTTTACTCCTAGGGCTTCCACATCATAAGAAATCTAACTGAAGTTGGCACTAACTGTAGCGACTAAGGGAAAAGAGCAAAGGGCAAGCAAATGGTAACTTGTACCGCTGAACTATCGCAGTAAAATAAAGTCTTTTATGAGTTCTTACGAGCAAGTTAACAGTTGAGTCTGTGGAGAACGATGATCATCGACGCCCTTTCATGCCGTATAACCATTTTCAAAAAGAACTTCGAAATTAAGATCGATCCAAATTTACTTAGAGAAATGGGAAAGAATTCAGCTCCCTTCATTTCTAGTATCTGCAAATTTTATCTTTAATGAAGGTTCAAAGACAAAAATATGAAATTGATTGGTATCTGATGTGTTTGAAAACTGAGAACTAAAATTTGAAATCTCAAATGAGAAATGTTCACTATAATCATACGTATCTCCAGGGGGGCTTGCATTTGCTATCTAATGGCAATGGGGAATCCAGCTGTCGATCTCGTTATAGATGTGGGGACAAGGTCGTAAAATGAGATCGAGGCTAGACACGAGATATACATAAAAATCGGCCGGTGTGATAATAGACAGTAACTTGTATCCTCAGTTTCTAGTCGTCGATATCGCGTTAAACAATAATTTAAGAATGTCGCACGCTAGCTGCTGTGTACCATTGTGCACAAATCGTGGACATGGACATAAATTTCAAAAAAGCAAAATGTTGGCAAAGCAGTGGTTTGTCGCTATACGGCGAGATAACTGGAAGCCTATGCAGAACAGCCTTGTTTGCAGAGAGCACTTTCAGCCAAAGTAAACCTTTTATCAATGATATAATGTTTTGATAAACTGTACCCCGATTGTGTGATTTGGATTTTTTTTAATTCACTTTATATTTTAAAAAATGTTGCACTCCATTGGAACGCTATCCCACGCACCAGAAGATAAGAACAGTTGCGGGTCCGCAATCTTACAACTTAAATTCAGCGAAAAGCTCC
>JAAAKL020013093.1:0-12656 GCA_010016065.2 Carybdea cf. marsupialis auct. non (Linnaeus, 1758)
GTGATAGTTTAGCAGTTGCCCGTATGCTATGGTGAAGCAAAAGCTGAAGTTAGGTACTTGTCAATGGCTATGAAGCATTCCAAAGTGTAATGTTAAAGGAACATCAATGCCATTGAACTGAGGTGTAAGTTTTAATGGATTAGTGCCTGTGAGCGAGCTGTGTGCAATGACATTAATAGTAATGTTACAATGCTTGCCATAAATGTCTCTTTGAATGTATATATCATACAATTAAATGAGTCAGTGAAGTGTATAATGTAATGTAAAATACTTTTGTAGATGACAAGCAAGGCCGGCCAAGTGTAAATGGCAGGCATGATGCTATTGGTCATCAAAGCACAGATGGTTCAAATGACTATTCTCAGCT
Source organism: Carybdea cf. marsupialis auct. non (Linnaeus, 1758) (assembly GCA_010016065.2). Classification (NCBI taxonomy): domain Eukaryota; kingdom Metazoa; phylum Cnidaria; class Cubozoa; order Carybdeida; family Carybdeidae; genus Carybdea; species Carybdea cf. marsupialis auct. non (Linnaeus, 1758). The sequence continues at coordinate 368 of JAAAKL020013093.1, forward strand.
ATACAACCAAAAGGTTTGTTTTGGATCTTTTTCACAATTAAATTGCATTATTTGGAACATTGTCAGTAGGCTGTGTCAAATTTGGTGTAGTAAGAAGCTCTGGATGAGGGTTTAAATAGAGGGTGTACAGTACTTGTAGTTTTATGGTAATCTGCTGTGGCTTGGCCAGAAAGTTGTAGCTTCAGGACTATGGAGCTTGCTGGCCCCATCAAGAATGTTGTCTGAGAGGTATAACCTAGAGTCACGCCCCCATTATCGCATTTTAGAAGGATAAACAATAGCATTGATCAGCGTTTCTCCACTAGGGGTGCTCATGCATCTTGCAAGTACAAGATAACATTCTAGGGTATGTGAGATTTGCAGTCCAGGCTTTGGTTCTTTGAAATCAGGTACGATGAATATCAGTTTGTACGTTATTGCTGACTGAAGAGTCATTAGGTTTTAGCTGGTTAATGAACTTTTGAATATAGTTCTCAATCATTAAAGAAAACGTCATGTTTGGATAAAAATTTTAACTTTTTATTGGGTTGATAAAATTTTAATTTGTTTGACATTTTATTTTGTTTTTCATGTGTTTGATATTTATTTGTATGTTAATAAAAGTTGATAAGACATATGTGTTTTGGTCTCTTCTACTGTTTTTCTAAAAAATTATTACTTTAAGGGGTCCAAGAACATATTAAATTTCTTTAGTTGTATGTGGAAAAAAAGATATTTGGAACAACATAGTGTCGATAATGTGAGGAACATTGTATAGTATCAGAGGTTTTGACAATAATTTAACTGATAACCAGTATTTTTTTAAATTTGTTTAAGAATAATACCATTATTTCCAATTTTGTTCAATTTTGTAGCTTCGAGGGTACTTTAATTAGTGTGCCCATTTCATTCGCCCATCGGCAAGGAATTGTTTGATATAAATTTTAGGGGTCCATTTGAAATGTTTGTCTCGCAGTTGACTATCTAAATAACCAGAGTTTTCTTGCAGTAGTTGCTTTTGATTGTTGCGTCTAATGAAAACCTGCTCTAATGCAGATTTCTACACCTATTGTGTACATTCGGGTCAAAATAGCAGTGGGAGACTGTTTACATCGAAAATGGCCAACACTTTAAGCGACAAAAATGGCAAAAATTTTTCTCGTTTTCAAATTTTATGTTTTTTTCAACGACGGTGCCGTCTCTACAAGATGCTGATGTTGGCAAAATTTTGAGCCAAAGAAAAAGCCGGTATGTTACCCCTGGTTTAAACATAAGTTAGCTACAATCCGGCCCTATCGTCTTGCCCGCCTTTGACCCCTTAAATTCTTGTTAAATAGTTATTCTGGGACTCCTTTTTAATATCAGACAGCTTAAAGTAACTTGTCATATCGATTTTGGTATATGGAGTACACTTATCACTGTGGAGTAAATGTTTATGGATAACTATATAGTGATAATTGATCAGAAAGAACGTTTGTCATTCCATCAGTTGAATATACTTCCCAGTTTATTCGCTCCCATAACGAAATTCAGACTGAATATTGGTACTTATCCGTATGTTCTGTGAAAATAGGTGAAAGGTGCTTCTTGCCCTTAATTTTCTTGATTCCCCTCGCGTCTGATGTTACACTATTACATTATCCAGGTCAATAAGCCACACGAGAATTTCATTGAAATTATTGACGTTCCTTCATCACCACCTGAGACTAAGAAAGAAGACTCTGGTACTAGCGACATTCCTACCGGAGGAAAGCCAAGCCCAGGAAAAGCAAAACCACCAAAGCGTAAAGCCATTAAAAGGAAAGCGGATACCCTTTCGGGAACAGAGGAGGAAGGTATACGTAGTGATTCCTTGTGCATAAAGTGTTCTATGCTTTGATGAAAGTATGACCGTAGCCCTTCTCTGAGGCGTAAAACTGCGGCAACATCTTTATCATCATCGTAGTATTAAGGTGACAGTTTTAAGTTTATCCAAAGTTAGATTCTAATTTTATAAAATGTCATAATCATCCACTCTGAAATTGCACATTATTGTAAGGGGTCTTTTCGTAGATGGTTCTAGAAGCTTTGTGTATGGAATGCTCCACCCTTACCCAACCCTTCCCACACCCACACACTCCAAGCCTGTGTCCCCTTGGACCAATGATATTGCTACTTGAAGGCTTTTTCCTGGCAACTCGCCTGAGACTTAACATGAATAATATTCCTTGCATACAAGAAATCCTGCTATTAACAAATATATTTAATGGTTTTATTCATGGCTTTGTAATTACGCCATTTATTTAGTAAGCCATGGTTTTATTTATTTAATACTTACTACTCAGAAGAAGGGAGTGATTGTAGAGTAAGGGCACCGACGTCTAGACTTAACCAATTTGTAATTTTTGGAACCTTTACTGAAGTATCCTAACAGTTTAAAAATGCGTTATTTTGTGGTAGGTATTAAATCGTTAATCGCCAGTTTGGGTAATGGACAAGCACTCTATATATGCGGCGTGTATAAATCAGGGATTAAAATAAGGAAAATTTCTGTGACTGCATGTTTTTCAAGACGACTTATTACCCCTTAGTGACACCGCTTTTTATCCCTGTAATTTCAACTCTGTTAATTTTCTGGTCGTACGTTTTGGCCTTTTGAGAGTCGTCTTGACCGTACGAATGCCCAAAATGATGGGAAATATGCGACTGCCGTACGTTCATTTCGACCCCTGTCATTGTAGAGACGCACGGGTGAATTATTTTTTATTCAGAATGAATCTGGTGTAACTCTTTCACATTTGATCTTATTTAGATCCTCGGTCTACGAAATCAGCTGTAACTTTCAAGGACATTGGTGGTTGTGAGAATTGCCTCGAGGTACGTATTCGATAGTTACTATGGCTTATCGCGAATACAAAAAACGATTTCCTCAATAACTGTGATTGTGATTACTAGTTTGTTAGTAACATTGTTAAAAACCCTTTATTAATGGACTTTGATGAACGTTAGCGATTTCTTTGAGTGCTCTTTCCTTTCAATTCTTGTAACACATTAACAATGATCTCGTGATAATATTTTTTTGTACAAGGCACTACGCTGCAGAAAGTCTCTTATTGTATCTGTGAAATTTGAAAATAATTTTGCTTCATTGACATGTTCATGCTTTGACATTTCAACTTCTGAGATATACTTGTTTGAATGCCTTGTCTAAAATTGCACAACAAAAGTTGCATAAACTTGCACCACAATGTTTCCTCCAAAAAGTCAGCGATCCAAGACTCAATTGTAGCTTGAAGTATTTCTTAGTTAGTAATCAAATAAACACGGGAGAAATGTTGTTCGGAAACATTGCGATAAATAACAGCAGCGTCAAGCGAATTAACTGCAAATTTTCCGTAAACTTCTGGCAGCAGACAGGTTTCGCATAATTTTGCGTATTTTTTGTCGTTGTTGAAGTTAATGTCACCTTGATTATAATATAATCTTGTACGTTTAGTATATTTGCCCATTATTTTTGTTCTAAGCGGTTTTAACTATGTTTAGAAAAATGTACTGCAACTACAATGCTGTGGAGCTAGGAAAACCACCTTATGGAAGTATCGTTGTAATATGTAATCACTGTAATATGTATAAATTGCCAGCCCTGTAATCTATACATATGGATATATTCCTTTTATAGGAAGTCTCCAAGCTTGTTCTGCATATGAAGCACCCTGAAGTCTTTCATCAACTTGGAGTTGAGCCCCCTCGTGGGTTCCTTCTTCATGGGCCACCAGGATGTGGAAAAACTCTTCTTGCAAATGCCATTGCTGGGGTAAATCAATGTCAAGTACTCTCTGTTTCTATTGAATAGATAGTTCCCAGTTTGTATGAGGTACAATTTCTTTATTATCGTTTCTGCATTCTGAATTGTTCATGCAAGGATCTTACCTCCGTCTCCCATTTTAACGTCTGGTGCTCTAAATATGCACGTACCAGGTATTCTTACAGAAATAAATATTTTATATAAGCTATTTTAAACTTTTCATTAGTTTCTTATGTATCTACATCTTTTTATTGTTAAAAGAGTGTAGTTAAGTGGAGTGGTAATAGAATGTCAATACAGACATGTCACCTAACATATAACCTAAAGTTTTAAAAGCTGAATAATGTTTTCTAATTTTCAAATATTACTGTACGTTGGGGTAATCTGATAAACTCAAGCACGGTTTAGAACTAGTGCGCAACAGTTATTGAGAACGTTTGAAGCATTAAGTATACGAAGATCGTGGATAGTTTGGCATACACACCAGCGGAAAGCTTTTCATGGTTTTATACGGGTACATGTAACATCTCAGGGATTGCAGTCCTCGGATTCCACGACGCGATTTGGCGTTGCTGTCTATAACAGATACGGGAAAAAATTACTGACACAACATCTGACAAGTAAAAAGTTATTTTGCAGATGCTGTGTTATTTTTCAAGTATCGTTAACGTTTGAGCTTAAAGTTGGGGACTGACTTTAGTCGCAACTGTGACCATTAAATTGTTTGCATGAGACGGTGTAAACCATGTGTAGAATATCGGGTGATGTCTTGGTAAGTCATCGATCAAGGGTATGGAGAGCGTGCAACCTACAGGATCTGCAATCAATATAATTTCACCGTAACTTCCCTGCGGCAGTAAAAATGTTTTAAAATTCATAAAATGTTTCCTCTGCCATTTCTGTGTTTTCCCGAAGTTATAAGGTGTGGAGATGCTCTTGAACTATTTCGTCTGTAACGTAAGTTGTTTACGCTGTATGCGGCAACTCTGTAGAAGGCCAAACCATTTTTTTAATTTCATTTTGTGTCTTTGTGTGTTTACTTTCAGTGTTAATGCATGTAACAAATAGTTTTTACAATTATTGTAAAACGTTTAATATGGTTGCAACAGGCTGCTTGTACATTTTCTGCCATAGTAAATTTTACATAGGAAAGTTTCTGTGTCAGCGATGTCTATGTAGCTGACAGAAACACACCTTTAATATCTCAACTGCAAATTTTCTTTGTAATACGTCCTCCCCTGAATTACAGGAACTCCAATTACCCTTTTACAAAGTGGCTGCGACGGAGATGGTTTCAGGTGTATCAGGACAATCGGAAGAAAAAATAAGAGACATTTTTAATGAAGCGAAGGTATGTATCACCTAAGTCAACTACTCAGGGCGCTTTTGAAATGTCGCCATTCATCCTTGCGGGCTTGATGAGGTGTCATAGGGGTGAAAAGGGGGGTTGATTAAAGGGTGGACTCGATTACCTTCACCTTTCAAAGTAAGGCATGAGCTGAAGTCGTTTTGCTTATTTTGTTTCCTAATTGAAACTCTGTGTACTGGTAGAGACAGTTATTTTATCCTCATGAACTATCAGACTAGGCTCTCTTTACGATATTGTGGCGACTTCAAATTTTATCCCAGGTGCTACGTGACTCAGTATCGTTATTAGCGAGGACCTTTATTTTGTGGTTTAATACAAATTAGTGTAACACTGCTAAGTATTTTGAAACTGGAATAATTTCATTATTGCTAGCATTTTTTATTGCGCCCTAATCGGGGAACGAAGATGAATACGTTGCAATAGGGACTAACACCAACCCCTCCCCCATGTAGGTTACCATGCCTTCCCTTTGGCACCGACATTTATCATTCAATTTGCTATTATTGGTAGTGGTATTCAAAGTGCTTAATCTTTAGTATTCTCGTTGCGACCATAGGCAAGGGCACCCAGTGTTCTCTTCTTCGATGAAATCGATGCAATAACGCCAAAGAGGGAAACAGCAGCAAGAGAAATGGAAAGGAGAATTGTGGCCCAGCTTCTTTTTTGCCTAGATGGTTAGTGACGTCAGCTGTAATCTTCAAGTAACGTTACATTTGCATGAAATAGTATCATACGCATTGATATCGCGGAAGTATTCCGAAATTTTTTGAAACACGCTTACTATAACGATCCCCGTCTTGTTTGAACCCTCTCACCCTGCTCACGAAAGAAGAATTATATCGTATCAGATGGTACGAAACTTCCTCTGCCTTCCTGCTTTATTCATAACATCTTGTAAATTAGTAAGTTGCTTTACGAAAAGTATTGCTTGATACTAGTCACGAACATTCGACTTTAGTGAAGGGATACTCCGTTATTGCACTTTGTCGTTTGAAGTTTTATTGTGATCATTATGAACGTTTCTCGTTGTCAGTTTCTTATCGTTAGCGTTTACGTGTGAAATGCATGGAGTATACTGGATTAGAAGAATACGCTTTGTGCACCATTTACAGGAGAAAAAACTATGTAATCCATAATTCTGTCTTTGTAAAGACCTAAGTACGCAGTTTTCTCTTATTGCTGACCTATTCAAAGAGCAAAATTGTAGCACAACTGACTCTGTGGTGGTATTTATAGGAGAATCGTAGAAACCCCTCTTCCAAGCTTTTCGGTTAGCATTTACAAAGACCTTTTAATCCTCTCACACGCAGCCACAGCATTTTCTTTCCCATTAATCGCTTTTCTTTCCCATTGCTCGCTTTTCTTTCCTATTGCTCTCTTTTCTTTCCCATCGCTCGCTTTTCTTTCCCATTGCTCGCTTTTCTTTCCCATTGCTCACTTTTCTTTCCCAACTTACAGGCAGTCTAACAAGTATTGAGGTATGTTTGCACACTTATTTATTGCAAGGATTAGGTTTCCAAAATTCTACGAGAAATTACAGTGTTTGCAAAAGAAGAAAATTGGTTCTTCTTTTGGTCTCCTGTCAGATCCTTGCACAGGTTGGAATCATTTTCTGCTTTGTTCTGCATGAAGAAGGCTGCCAACACCATCTACTACCACCTCACTCAGGCCATTTAGGACGGTCACTTGTTCTCGCCCTCATGCGCATCTGTCTTTTACCACCAACTTCTCAAGACCGTGCTGCGTAAGCCCCCTCCCCAAAGTATGCCGTACGTACAATCTGTATCAAAATCATTTTTTGCAGCGCATCTTCTTGCCTTTTCATTTATTTACTTAATTAGAAATCGATATGTTGTTCACAGATTTGGTGAATAGCGAGGCACATGTTCTTGTCATTGGTGCCACAAATCGACCGGACTCTCTCGACCCAGCCTTAAGAAGAGCTGGACGTTTTGACCGAGAAATCTGTATGGGGATACCGGACAGAAAAGCAAGGTCAAAGTATGTAGATGCGGACACAATATTTTTGAATTATTGCAGTTTACCTATCAATATAAATCAGAATGCAACTTGCAACGGCTGCAAAATAGGATGAGTTTTGAAGATTAAAAGTAGTTCACGTCTAAAGACGATAGCTCTAACAGCTCAATGGACAGGAATTGGCACTGGAAATTAAAACTGCGGTGTTCCATCCTCAGCTCCAGTGCTCCCCTTCAATGTGCAGTATTTTCAGTCGTATTTCTATCGAGGGGGTAATTTGAAGCCCCTATTTACAAATCTAGTTCCAACGGGGTGGCTATAAGGCAGACGTACCTGCTGTCCACATCTAAGAATGTTCGATCTCGTGATTCATCGGACTTCGTGATTTGTTCGACATGGCTTATGACGCCATCATACTTCACGTATGTTTTATTTAATTAAGTTTCGGATTTGAAGCTGTAGATCTTTTGTATGTTCAAAGCATCCAGTTTCAGGAACTGTTAAATATGCAATGGCAAGGGCAAGTCATGCCAACGTTCGCATTCCGGAAAAAGCGTGCTTTTTGTTGCCAAGTATGTTGTCGCGTTTGATGATACGATTTCCTACCCCGCTTTGTAGTTTTCTTTGTTTCTCTGAATGAGAGTTTTCCACGTATAAAGATTAGAATAAGGTATTTGAGTTAAATTGTTTTTGTTACCAACTATAATTTATTAATTGAGTGGAAGGACATAAATCAAGTACAGCTAACAGCTAACCTTGTCTTTTTCTCTGAAAGAATTATGAAGATTCAATGCAGATCTCTTAGGCTAAGAGATGGATTTGACTACGAGGAAATAGCATCGCTAACACCGGGTTTTGTTGGTGCGGATTTGATGGCTTTAACACGAGAAGCTGCCATGTGTGCGGTTGATAGGTGAGTTAATGACAGCTGTATCTGTAGATCTGGTTTGAGCCTGGGTCATTTAAGCTCTTTGCGTTTAATATTATTTGCAGTTAAAGTGCCGTAGCGATAGCAGACAGTTTATTAAAGATGAGCGGCAGGGATAGCGTTAAATTTTATAGAGATAGAAGGAACTGCTTACTGCACGAGGAAAATTATCGTAAGATATGCATATTGAACCTCAAGGCCTATGGAACTGTTGGCGGAGGGGGCATCCCACATCCCCCTACTTAATATCAATGTCGTTTGCAATGGGCTTTTGCTCTATTAACTTTTGCGTATTCAATTTACAGTCAAAAGCGTGGGACCTGTGAAACATGACCACTATTTATAGCAGAGGTCATCCCCATGCCAATAGAAGTGTCAGGAAATTTACCCATATATAGACCCCCAGGATATCCCCCAGGACCCCTTAGTAATTTGCCATTTTGATGCCGATAAGTTGTCTTTGTTGTTTGCAGGTTTTGAGGTATCGTTTGGTCTCCTTGGCAGTAGGTTTCACAGCTTGGTCTATTATGGGACTTTTCCTTTTACGAGACGTCATTCCTTCTGACGCCGTGCCTTTCATAGGAAATGTTTTCTATTAGTGGGGATGTTTTTCAATGCTTATTTTTTTCTGTGGTGCAGTCCCTTCCTATTCTTCACTGTAGTTTATTGTTAGCTAATCGAATGGCAATACTCGTTCGCCATGTTAAGTTTGGAACCCTTCCACAAAAGTCCACTGCAATATTTAGGGACACGTTCTACTTGTTCTCAATTTTCAGGGTATTCAGGGAAATGAATGAGAGAACCAAATCCTTTGGAGAAACATCAGCTGGAGGTACCGTATCTAGTGAACCGTCTGTCAACGAGACATCCAGTAAGGGAGATACCCCAGCAGATAACGCTACCACGGAGACCTCAAACGGTAGTGCAACTCTAACGGTAAGCGTTACTGATGAGGTGGGAACATCCGAGGCAGCCGCCAGCGAAGCTTCAGGCAAGCCTCCCGTTCAGGACAGTTCGGGGGCAACTGCGACCAGTGACGAGCCAGCTGCGATGGAGACCGAGGAGCAAAAGCCCTCTACTAGTGAACAGAAAGAAAAGGAGGTACAGCGAGACTTTCGTATCACGTATTCTTGTCGATGGTAACAGTTGCAGGGGACCTGCAGGAAAGTGCCCGTAGTTAGTAGGCTCCCTAGGTAAATCTTGGGTTTCTTGCCAAACGCAACGGTTTGAAGTCTTTTAACACATTATTGTTTCTGTCAAATCATGGTAACCTGCTTACATGACACAACTTTCGATAGTGAGTATTACGTGCCAAGTTAGAACTTCATACATGGTTAGGTTGTTCGAGATCTGTTTCAACCGATCCTTGGAAATTCTTGCCGTATTTGTAATGGATATCATCTTAGCTGGTTTTTTGTATAACCTTTAAGCGCACGAAGATTCCAATATAGAATGGCCGATAGCTTGGCTTCACCTTCATTTCCCAATGACCCAAGAGCTCGATGTTAACGATGTATTATGGGCCGTTTTAGAAGTTCTTAATGCTTACCTTAGTATATCTTGTTCAACCTTAGTTCGGCAATAAAACAACTAACGACCGTGATATGAAAATTGCGATTGAATGTTAAGTGTGTAATATGCCTTTGCAATTTGATATAATGCTTTATTCAACATAGGAGGTCGGGAATGCTCTTGGCAAGACTTATGTTGGCAAATTATGAATGCCTTTGTAGAGATGTCTGGCACTGCAAAATTCGTAGATAACCTTAAGTAGCAGAATCGTCTGTCAACCAAAGACACGTTTCTTTGCACTCTCATCAGTCTGGTTCCGTGCAAAGAACGATATTATTAAAACGAACAAGACTTTTTATCATAACTATCAGCAGAGAAAAGGATCGAACCAAAAACCAAACGATCTATGTTTGGATAATAAACAAACAAAACAAAAAAGGGCGCACGCAAATCTAAAATAATCCCAAAGGAAACACAAGTTCCTTCTGGCGATAAAGTGAAGGACTTTTTGTGTTTTTATGGATTCTGCCTCTAAAACCTTTAAAGTGTAGGGCCTTTGTAATGCCTTTCTTTTCGATACTTGGAAATGGCGTTAAATAATGGAGTCATATTGCTAAACCTTTTTATCAGGAACTGGTCACCGCAATCGGCCGGAGTCAAAGTAGAGCAATTTTTCGTGGAATTTGTTAGAAATAAGGGGGTTGGAGCAAGTTGGTACAAATAGCACTTGTATAAGTGATACATTTTCGGTCACTCATGTTTTTGCAAAACGCTTTTGCAAATACCCTTTAAGGAATCCTCTCCGTCATTTGTATACCGTAAAACAATTTTTCTGATAGGACGTATGTCTTTTTGGGTTGCATACAACTACTGGATCTGGAAATGTTTCAGTAAAATTTGAAAGAGGTTAAATACAGTCGTAACAAAAACGTTTCCTACACTGAGAGCGCTTGTTGTGTATTCGACCCCTACATTATTGCCTGCAACCTAATCACACAAAAGTTTAGTTGTTTACTTGTTTTGTTCTTAAACGACTGGTCAAAGATCTTCCAGAAGCAACGGAAAAATAATCGCTCTTTATCTGGTTGAAAAGAGGTGATGTTTCCTGGTTCGAAACTTGACGTCAAATAGATAGTAGTAGCGCTGAAATTTCATTAGGTTATAGTTAGTGAACCACCACATAAAGAGGCAGTAGCAAGTAACTGAACCAGCTCCGGTCAATGAAGCCACCAAAGCGGAGGGGCCCCGCTATGACACAATACGATAAGGAAAACGGCGCCGAAATCGCGCACCATAGTTTCCTCTGTTGACTTCTAACCGGATTCAGTAAATGGAGCTGTTGGTTGAATTTTCACAACATTGTTGTCTACTGTTCTGAAAATGTAAGTGCTGCTGTGATAGTGATTATATAGGACGTAGGTCGCAGAAACTGCAGGAAAGAATCGTGCAAGATGTGATGCCTGGTATAAATAAGCGTAACAATGCATCGATGATTTACCTAGTCATGTTTGCTGATTTCTGATTTCGTATCCTCGAAAAGTGACTCAGTAATAGGTCCAGATTTGATTGAAAACCACTTATGTGCTGACTATAACAGGATTCTTTCAGAAACCTAACTAAAGCGTGTTCTCTATTTCATCTTACCGCTCCGGACGCTGCATTTATCAAAACAAAGAAGCCTGTGCTTGGTCGTCGAAAAGAATTTGTTTACAACTTTCGCGTTTTTCAATGACACGAGTAACAGAAAATGTCACTCATACAGATGTTATCTGCAACAACAACACCACCACCACCATCAACAATCCTCTCATTTCCTATAAATTCTATGTGAAATTGCTTTACTCTGACTCCGCGCGATTGAGGTGACCAGCGTCTTCCAAAAACGTTTAGCAATACGAATCCTTTACTAAATGCAATTTTTGAAATTTTGCAGGCCTACTATTAATTAACTTATCGATACTTAAAAGTAATTCCCATGCATTTTCTGAGGGTCAGGTGTAAACATTGTCACACGTCACAATCTCTTTTGATGGTTTATTGATATATAGAAATTAAGGAAGTGGTTAAAGTGATTATAGCTTTAAATATTTTATTGTACAATTCCGACTTTTTGCAGCAAGAGGTAAGCTAATTATGGCACTATTTCCATCTTTAGGATATTGATCGGGTCCTGGAAAATGAAGGTATGTAACATTACACAACTTAAGTATACCCTTAAATAGCACAAATGTTAGAATATCATGAGTGATGTCCTTTCTTCATTTCTTAAATCTGTTCATGTCTTGAATCTCAGAATCAAGTCCACTCGTAATTGTGTGCAACTCAAATTCTTGAGAAGAGAGGGTTTGAAATGATAATTTTGAGTAGGCACTAAGGAAATAGAATAGTATGTAACCGACGGGATTCGAACCGCTAATGCTTGTGTCATGGGTTCGAATCCCGTTGGTGACATACTTTTCAATTTCTCTAGTATCAATTCAAATTCAAATTATATGAAAAAGAAATCAAGCTGTTGATAGGAAAGCGTATAGACCACTTGTAAATATTCTTTGGGAGAGTCATAGTAATCAAAACTTACAACAGTGATCCTGAATTTTATTTGAAGTGATTTTATAATTCAGATGCTTGTGGAACATTATTTCGCTCAAGCCTAATAAAAATAAGAGTGATGAGGGTGATACTATTTTTATGTTTTTTTCCCCGAATAATACTAGTTAATTTTTTTTGTTAATAGAGC
>JAAAKL020013094.1:0-12655 GCA_010016065.2 Carybdea cf. marsupialis auct. non (Linnaeus, 1758)
AAGTCTTCGCTTTCGGAGTGGGAGATCCTGGGTTCGAACCGGGCCAGCGCCCCAAGCACTTCATGTTTATGAGATCTCTACTATGTAGTTCATGACTGCTTGTGTGTCAGCCTGATACTCTTTGCTGGATATCTTTTTGTCAGTAGGTATACTCATATCTATGAGTAAGCAGCATCCCTTACTTCGGTCTTTTAAATATAATGTCAGGTTTGTTTGCGTGGATGATTCTGTCAGTGTTGACAGGAAAGTCCCATAGATTGTGACGTTTTCATCCTCAACTACTAGGTCTGGAAGGTGTTCCTACCAGTTTTCTGGTGTCTTGATACTATAAGCCTGACATATTTTCCACGGTCATACCTAGTTTTGTATTCCGTAGGCGCAAGCAGGCATCCGGAAACAAGATGATCAATTGTCTCACAATATTGGTCACAGAATCTACACTTTGCATCTACACCATTTTTTAGTATGTTTTCCCTGTAATTTCTCGTTGGTAATGTCTGATCTTGTGCTGCAGAGAGGAAGTCTTCAGTCTCGGATTTAAGTTCTGCACTTCGGAGCCACTGATTGAGTGAGCTTTTTATCCACATCAGCATCTTTGCTACATAGTACATACTTTCCATGCAGAGGTTTGTGTTCCTATTTCTCTTGCAGCTGGTTTTGCCCAGCAGCCTTTGCTTGCTTCTTCACATTTCTAGCTTGTAGGGTTGCTTGTTGCTCTTCAATCATGGTTTTCTCACAATTTAGTTGGAATTCAAATATTCGGGACTCTTTTGTGATGGAGTGAAGTTTTTTCTGACTTTCATGTTGCTTAACAAGTTTCAGCATCTAGTCATTTGTTATCTCTAGTTAAGTCAGTAACCGTATTGTCTGCTAAGTTAACTCTAACTGCATCAAACCCCTCCCACCGTCATATCTAGGTAGATACAACCTGTCGACATCTACCTTGGGGTGATGCATCCCTTTACAAGTGAGCAGTCTTCTAAATTTTGTGCCCAAGTTTTAATACCTGAAAAAGTTCAAATTAATTACGTTAAAGCTATAAGTTACAACAGATATAGCTAGATAGTTAATTGCAGTGATTCTATTCTGTGAGTTGAGTTCTGTTATTAATATGGCCCTCGCTCGTCTAAAGCAATCTTTATGAATCTCCTCCTTCATGGTAGCATGTTGAATGCAGTGACCCTCACTTACCCCAAAATATTTCTATACTTTCTCCTGGTCTAGTTCTTTTATTGTCACATCAGTATCTAATGAAATATTACTCCCTGTACGAGTTTGCCCCTCTGAAAAGTCGCTTTTGCACACTTGTGAAGTCCAAACTCCATCCCTATGTCATCACTGAAATTTTGTACAGTTTTTAACAGCCCTTCAAGCTCGCTATCATTCTTTGCATATAACTTCAAATCATCCATGTAAAAGAGATGATTGATTACCTTGTCATTGATCCTATACCGATATCCAGCTCGGTTTAGCTCTATTGAGAGTGGGATGAGACCTACGCAGAGTAGCAGTGGAGAAAATGAGTCTCCTTGGAAGATGCCGCTGTTGATGTTTATATTTCTACTCTTTATTACACCATTCGAATGATATAGGTAGAGACTCGTATTCCACAAAGACATGCTATGTTTCAGGAGGTTTTGGATAGTACGGGAGACTTTAAATAATTGCAGTGACTTGAGAATACAGGAGTGGGGGACACTGTCACAAGCTTTCTTATAGTCTATCCAGGCTGTTCTAAGATTTTTGTGCTTACTTGTTCTTGTGCCTACATTTGACTTTTCAAGGATCATATGATTAATAAGTAGTTGATCTTAACAGCCATAAGAACCTCTCTTGCAGCCTCTCTGCTAGATGGGGAAGAGGTTATTCAGCTCCATATGCTTGTATGTCCTTTCCGTAACAATTGAAGTAAGAATTTTATAAGTGGTAGACAGGCATGTTATAGAAAGATAATTTTTAGGGACTTTGCTTTTATAAGTTTTAGGAAACAGGTAGGTTTTTCCATTGCCAGCCACGCAGGTGATTTCTGTGCGTTTTACATTATTTCATTCAGTCCATCTAAAAGATTGCTATTTAATGATATCAGGGAAGCAAGCCAATGATTGGTTACTTTGTCAAGACCAGGGGATTTCCACTTATGGGCTTTCCTAACAGCATCTTGCAACTCCTCCATGGTAATGTCTACCCACTCCTGTTCTTCAACGGCCTCATTACTTTCCCCAGTATTTTTTATCCAGAATGCTTGTCTGATTATAGCCTTTTCCCTTGCTCTAGATCTTACTCCTAAACTCCTCTATTTCTTTCACAGTTAGTGCTTGTTCAACGAGAATTGATTGTTTACCTATTTCTCTGTAAAACGTCTTGGCATCAGTCTGAAAGATCTTGTTACGACAATAAAGTTTATTGCGTTTCTCAAATCTTCCTATTCGTTGCGCCTTGACCTGGATTTTCTGTTTAATTGTTTCTTTAACTACTGAGATGTCTTCACGCTTCCTAAGATTGTACTTGCTTTTCACTTTACATCCTTGTCTTGTTGTCACATCATTGCCTTTTCTCACTTCATCAAGGATAGAACGCTTCCTCTCATGTAGTCAATTCCAATTTTCATCTGCCAGGATGGTTTCTTATGTTGATTCTGTCTCATTCTCTTTCTTTCACCATGACGACCACTCTTGCTGACGCAAACATCAATTCATTAAGTTCAGTCATGCTCAACTGCATATTAACTGCAATTTCTTTCGCAGCAAAGCTTGCAAATTTTGTCTGTAGCTTACTCCTCTTGCGATTATTGATGTTTTCCAATGGCTCTCTTTCCGACAGTTCAACCTCCTTTATTTTCTCCAATTCTGTTATAATATTTTGCCTGACTCTTTCCCATCTTCTGTGTACTTCAGCAGAAATTGATTATTATCCCTGTCTTTCACCCCTTCATATCTGCTCGCATAATTAGCATCCCTTTGGTTGTCCGCTTCTATTTCCATTTCTACCACTATTTCATCCTGACGTGATTTCGTCTCACTTGTATAATCTAGACTCTGGACCCTTTGGCGGGCATCATATTCTCCACTTTCACTGGTATCATAAGCAACCTGTGCTTTGATTTCATTCAGCTCAGCTTCTAGCAATCTCTTGTTCTTTACAATATCCCGTCTAACTTTAGGTAGTTTATTGCAATCTAAATACGTGCGGTTGTGAAGATTTTGTTCTCGCCAAATACTATAAGTATTTTTATAAGTATTTTATTATAATTATTGTTATTATCATTATTTTTATTATTATTATTATCATTATTATTGTTATTATCATCATCATTGCATACTCTGAAGCAGAAACAACGATTGGCCAAACCCAGCAAACCTCGACTTTCATTAATTAAAGTTGTTGTTGTTTTGGGGTTTTGAGGGGTTTATTCTTTTTATTTATCTACTTTCTTTCCCATTCCCTTTATTTCTTTTTCTGTTTATGTTTGTTTCTACTGTTGTTTTACCAATGCAAAGTAAATATCCGCCCTATAAAATATTGCTTTCCCCTTCGTCATGGGTGAAAAACAGTGAGAATGATATTTACAATCTTGAAGCTTTTTCTTCTGTAAAGTTACATCATGATAATAATTATTATTATTATTGTTATTACTAATATGTTGAAAATTACATTTTCTTATTACATCTTAAATTCATGCTTACATATCTGTATCTTTTCAAAAGCGTATTTGTTGTCGCTGTATTTTTCTTGTTGTTCTTATTATCTTTTTTATGAAGTAGAAACATGGTATCATTCTCTGTCTACCATGCCTAGTATATGACAGTGTTTGACCGAATTTAGTCCGTTTTTGTAAATGAAAATTAACTGAGTCTTGAGAAAAATATTTTCATGATGACAATCATCAACATTTTAGAAAAGTAGCCTTAATCGTGTTTGTAAATTTGCCTTGAGACCGCTTTACACTGAAATGTAATGTTTATGACGTTTTAAAGCGTCTGACATGGTCATATATACTATTTCAAACGGGTTTGTACTATTCATGTATATCTTTTAGTAAACTTTGTAAGCAGACCATATATTCTCTCCTCTAATGTTGACATTTTTACTGCAAGTTGTTGCAAGTCGATTAAGCCTTTCACTTCATTTCTCACATTAAGGTTATAAGCAGAGTAAGTTCTTCCAAAAATATCGAAGAAAATGGAATACTTTCATCCTTAGTTAGTGTCTGCTATCAGAAATTTCTTGAATAACCTTTTTACGGAGCACAAAATTGCAACATATGCTCCAAGGGAAAAAAGTAAGAATAGGTCATCATTCTTAAATTGCATTGATATGGAGTCTGTTCACTTCTTTTATTTCATTTCTTCAAATATTTAACAGGTTTTTTTACCGTTCAAGTCTTTTTATCAGTTAGTTCATCTTCTATAATCATAGTCACTCATAGTCATTAGTTATCGTTTTCCACTTTTATAAATAATTAATCATCTCTCTGAAGATGTCTAAAGTATATTCTGAGTCCATTTTAAAATACGTTTTCAAGCACTGTCTTTTGTTAAAAAGAATTTGAGACTCGTTATTATTTTAATAAGAAGAGAGTCACATTTGTTGTCCTTCTGCATATCATGTATCTGTAATTTTATCTTCTTCTGCCTCAAAGAAGTGCAACCATCATATTTTGCGGTCTCCTTATCCAAATTTTTTTATTGCAAACAAAGTGAAGCTCATTTATTTTTTCCTCGCCTCGACGCTATCAACTTACAGTAATAAAATAAACTACATGTAGTAAAAGTAAATATAAGTAACAGTCTGATTCTATTTTACTACTTTTGACTAGAAGGTGGAAAGACGTGGTTCGTTGATAAAAAAAAAGATTGGCAAGAACAGACCAAAGCATACTGGATGTCTCAGGGGCTATATAAACAACGAAGGGAGTTGATAAAGAAAGATATACACCGTAAAGCAAGGTGACTGCGCAAATGCAGGTGAACGGAAAGTAAATACTGTCGTTTCCCACTTCACTACACAGCTTTTTTTCCGGTGTTTGGCGAAATGTTTGTTCAAAGTTGCAACATGGCCCAGTTATGAAGTAGAAAATGTCAGACTTTTTGTGAAACTCAAAACTGTAGAAACGTTTCTTTGAAATAAAGAGATTTTGACTTAGGCAGGAAAGAAGACTGAGGGACATGAATTATATTTAAATTCTATGAGAGACATTGTCAGGTTGTTTACCATCAATGAGACATTTTTCTGCAAAGATTTATAATTCCCCTTGATAAATATAGGAAGACTTAGAATAAAATGGGAAAATAATATAAGCAATACTAGAAGAAGCTACACCTGCTACACGAGAAGTAGACATTGGAAAAACCAGATCTTAACTCAAGTTACGTTACGAATCTTATATTTTGAATATACTCTTTTAAGGAGAGCTTGACCAAAGAAGATATCGAACCATTTTCGTCATATTTTCGAGAAAGTACGGAAATTGTTCTTCAGACAAATATTCAGCAAGATCGCAATCTCCTCCACAACGCTTTTTTGATATGATGGCGCATAACCTAGGTTCTTACACAGCTGGTAATCTTCAATTGTGACTGAGCAAAAAAAAGTTGGTCTATGACGTAGCATACCGAAGAAGCAATCCCTGTTTTACTATTTTAGGTTAGGTCATGTTTAGCTTTTGTTTAGTAACGTTAATCAGTATTCAGGAGATCCTGACACTAAGTGTCTTACCCACAGAAACAGTTAACCTTGCTAGCCCTTACATCTCAACTAGTAACTTTGTTTTACCTATTTCCTACGACCCTAAAGTTTGAAATTGCAATCTAACGCAAAATTTAACTAAGTAAACTTCAAGTAGAAGCAGTTTTAGTTTCATATCATCCTCTGAAGATTCCTCTCGTGGTTTTTTTAAAAGTTCAATAGGCAGCAATACATGCTAGTACCAATACATGCTAGTACATAAATGCCACAGCTTACTTTCTTCTTTTTTCCTTTCCTTTTCTGTTGGTTTTTTCTCTTGTCTGAGTAATTTGTGTGCAAACGTTTTCACGCTTTTCGGCGCTCTTCAGGCAATATATATATACATATTCTCATATATAAGTACTAAGTCAGACACACAAGCAGTCATAAACAACATAGGATAGAACTGGCTGGGTTCGAACCCAGGATCTCCCACACCGAAAACGAAGACTACACCATTGCACTAAATAGTGAAATAGTCGACAATTCAGGTAGTCGACCCCGAATTCTCTCCACCAGCAGCAACCATATCTTTGTTTCGCTGTTAGCTTCATCATTACCATTTCATTTATATCAGTACTCAGGCAATGTATATATATACACACATGTAGTATATGTATATGCACTATTTTAGAGCGTGGCTGCCGTAGGGAATCAGTAGTTCCTGTTACCTGAGTTCTTCCTTAATACAAATATCATGTGAGGGCTGAGCCAAAATGACCGACCTATTCTCTATTATGAGCCCTGAAAAAGTAGAATCCCCGTATGCACTTTGTATCGTAGATTAAAAATCATTTTGTTCTTGTGCATAAAACTATAGACATTATAAAATAAATAGACGTTAGGTAACAGGTATCTCTACAGTTCCATGCCTATACCAGGCATCATGTTGTGACTGAGAGCTACCCTGACACTTACAATCCAACTACTCCTAATTCACTCCCTTTGAAGTGAAGACACAAAGCAACATGACGCCGAATTCATGTTTGAGCAATCGTTGGTAATTCCAACCTTGGCACATTCAGCAGCGACAATGCTTTCCCAAAAGATATTTTAGACTTATGAAGTCTCGCCCTTTGGATCGTACGCTCTTTGGATTATGAGCCAGGCCACTCATTCGAATGACTGCCACAATCTTCAACTCTTTCCACTTCACGATTAGCAAAGCAATAAAACCGCCGTAATGCGACAAAACTTTCTGAAATTCTTCTGGGAATAAATCAAATTTTACGCTTTAAAATTGGTCTACGTACGTTTCAAAAATGATATTTTGGCAGGTATTTAAAAAGTTAATGCTTTGTAGTATGTATAACATTGCAGACGAATCCCTTCGTGATGGATCTTGTTGACTTTGACAAAGAGACCTGCCCTTTCAAATCCACATGTATAAAGACCTGCTTGTTTAATTTGAGGTGCATCTGAGGTATTAAGCAAATATCCTGAGGCCGTGGCTTCTTCTGCCTTCCTAGAAACGTTTTACGTCGTCTTTTTTGTAAGGGGATACAGCCTCAGACTGGCAAGTAGTTATCTATGTCTTTAGGCCTATGCAATCTGAATCATCATGTTCGCACAGAACTTTAGATAGAAACTTCTTTTGTCATGAGCGTAGGGGTAAGGAACGGGGGTGAGGGTTCTGGAATCTTCTGAAAATAATAAATGCCATAACTGCCCAAAACACAGGTATTCAGTTATCTTGCTGAAGAAAATCGGTTATACCGTGAAATTTACATTTCTCCAAAGTTGTGCCCAACAGTCCAACACCCACATCCCCCATCCCACCCCTGAAATACAATGAAATGATCCCTTGCATCTAAGTTCATGGCAATGGGGAAAATGCACCTAGGGACTTAACTTTCTCGACAGCTGTCTTACTTATCTGTTTCACACGTGGAATTCTTATTTAGTCTTCATCATTATAATTCGTCATAAGATATATCTTCCTAGTTATTGTTGCGAAATAGAGTTAATAGCTACTCTTCAGAGTCTCAGTTTCCCATCTGGGCTACACCTGAGGAGGTGAGAGTGATGGCAACTCACACAGAGTGCTTATTGTTCACGTAACAGATAGACGTCACCTGGCACAGATAGTTAGCAGAAGGACCAGAATGCTTTGACTGGTTATCTATATTTTTTTACTTTTACTCTTCCAATATTCTGATGTCCTTGTTGCCAGGTTTCAAATCTGTGACAAGATGGCAGTTACTACATTGTAAAAGAACGATAGGTACGTTCTTCTTAAAGTTATGATTTGTAAGAAAATTTGTAGTTCTAAAACTTCATAATCTTTCGGTTATAATTCGTTAGAATCTATTAATAGCAGTAACGGATAAAATACATATTCACAAGAAAATCATCGATCAATTCATATCTGAAACCTCGCTCCTTCTTAGGTGTGGGCTGAATGCGGCCCGCCTATGCGTGTGGAGATTGTCACGGCGTCAATAAAAGCAGTAATGTCAATACGAGGCTGTTAAAAGTAGAAAGGAGGCTGGCTGGCATTGATATTTTGAGATCACTGTAACACTTCGCAATAGCACATAGCTAATACAGTATGCACTTAAACAGAAACATTGACGATTGGGAGTTCTTATTTTGCAGAAACCTATGTGTAATCCATTAGATCATAAGATAACTTGGACACAGTGACAGCGGGCATTTTTAACATCAATGTTGTCAATGCTTTCCCTGACCTTAAACTAATACGCCCTTGCCTGGATTTAAAATCTATTTGTGCTTCGTCTTGTAAATATTTACAGAGGAAAGTTTTTAACCTTGTGTTATTGCGCTAATACTACATTTTGCTTTTCCAAAGACAGTCTTCCATTTTTTCATTGGGAGGTGGAGAATATGGTAGAGAATGTAAAAAATGTGAATGAATTTTGAAACAGCTTTAATTTGTTTTGACTTAGTAGTTCACGTTTTCTTAATAAACGGGTTTTGCTTACACTGAGACGTACGGCTTTGAAGAAGACTGTATTTTATAACAAAGTGAAGCCTCATATGGTGTATTAGAGCTCGAGGAGTACTTCTCTTAGGACTCGGTAGATTGGGTACTTATAAATGGAAAATGGCACTGGTGAAGCTAATAGCGAAACATAAAAATTTGGTCGCTGTTGGTAGTGAGAATTCAGCATCGACTTCCCGGATTGTCGGCGTAGCCATTGCACTATTCAGTACTGTACAGTCTTTGTTTTTGGTGTGGAAGGTCCTGGGTTTGGTTCCAGCTAGCACCGCAAGAGTTTCATGTTTGTTGAATTCTCTCTATATATGTGTGAGGTGTGTGTGTGTGTGTGTTGAAAATCATATCTACGGTATTTCTAAACTTTTTTAGATACATTTACAATACGTTGGCATAGAATTAATCTAATGTAATTCTGGTGTACAAATTTAACTTTAAATAGAAGTGATAGTTTTAGTAGGTCTAATTAGCCTGATCTCCAAAATATTCACCCTCAGAGATGTTAAAATTAACGACTAATATTTTGAAGAGTTATTTGAAAACGCACAACACCCACCCCCTTGACTCTTAAAACAGCCCTCGACATTTAAAGTTCTCATAGAGCACATACAATTTTCCTCTTCCTTCCGGATATTTTTTAAAAATTTTATTTTGGTGTATGTTTGAATGTGTTTGCATTGTATGTCGACTTTAGCTGAATGGGTGTATTTGTCGTCCAAGGTACGATAAACTTTGCGTCAATAACAACACTCTAAAAGTTGGACATCAGTTGGTCTGTTGTGAGAAAAGTTTAGAAATACCGTGGAGGTCGAGCCAGATGATAATTGTACATTGTGGAGAAACTACATGGCGTGCAAGCTTGCAGAGCAACACCTCTGAATAGCAGATCGGAGTTATTATTGAAAAGCCCACGCGGGAGCCCTTTTTGTGTAAGAAATGCGACATAAACCCTTGAGAATGTGTTCAGTTGCCTGAAGGATTGGCAATGGATATGAAATGCTGTCTAGTAACAGATCTTGTTTTGTTGGCGTTTTTTACCTTAAACTCGGAGCTGTATAATGAGCTCTACATTTGTGCACTCAACCTGTTCTTATTCGTGTCAATGTCCTTTGTCCATTATACTACAAAAATATATACTTACATTCATAGACAGATAGACAGATAGATAGACTTCTAAGGGACTGACTGTAGTTGCCATACTCAAAACTATTTATCAGTTAATAAATCAGATAATAGACGCCCTGCTCTCACCACCTTCACGAAAATACTGACAGTATAGTATTTTTGTTATATTCTATTCAGTGTTATACGATTTACGTTCGAAATTATTTTTATCCATCAAAGCCGTAAAACAGCTTTAAAAACAGCATTCGACTAGATGAAGATCAAATTACTCGCATAACATCAACTGGTACAAGAAATAGAGCAGGAAAGTAAGTCACTTTTTTCAACGTTTGAGCTTCTACAGCTTTTTCTTTGTCTTCAACATTAATTTTAATAAAGATACTACTTTTGATAGTTTCTTTCATGCAGTTTCATAAGCAAAACAAAATGTCAAGCAGCCAATGTCAGCAGCACCTCCTTACAATAATTGTTGTTTTAAGAATAAGCAGAATCCAAGGATCAAATTTTACTGCTAAATAAACCAAAAGACTGTAACTTCTGTTGCAATGGCTAATGACAGTAGAGACCAATAATAAATTTGATTTGTTCTATTATACGACACCAACAAAGTAAAAATACTTCTTACCCAGGAAAAAAGGTGGCTGCTGACATGAGGATATAGGTCATTTTCCACTCTTAATCAAAGGGCTTTACCACCTCTATGATTATGATATTCCAGATACCCTATTAGATCTCCTCAGTTCATATTTCAAACTCAGCCAACCTTTGCCTGTGTTGAAATTTATTCATCATTGCAAACAGTGCGTAGAAAGATTTCTGTTTTTTCGTCTTTTGGACAGAAGTACGCTTGCCAAAGCGCTTAATAGTAAGAAGAGGTCGCAAATAACACTCGCCTACACTCAATTTACCTTGGATCAATCTAACATGTTAGTTGAAAAAGAGAGAACTGACTAAACATGGCATAAACAGGAAGCAAACAGTTATGTATATGAAATGATTGATATGGAAGGACGAACACAAGATAATCCAAACGAGGCTATAATAAGAGAACATTTTTTGACTTTGAAAAGGGAAATCATAAACGAGACTGTGATAAGTGTACCTTTTTGTTAACTTTGAAAAAAGAAAATCTAAGCCAGATTAGAAAGATGCAATTTCAGTTGGCATTTCTGTGTTCAGGAAAAATTCCCCAGTCACTTTTCTTCTAAGGAATGCCATTTGACCTAGTTGTATTACACGTAGTTTTTCTCGTGCTTCACTGTTATTCAGTTTGTGTATCACCACACAATATTTGAACTTTTTAACAAGTTCTACTCTTTCATTGCTCTCGTATACTATTAACATAGGTATGTATGTAACTTGCGTACTAGCACGTTTATTACCCTTTCTGAAGTACACTTAAAACATAAGTTACATGTTGGGAAAGTGTTCATATTTTGTCTATCCAAAATCGTACTCGCCGTATCTTTATCCTATGTTGCGACTTTGTATAAATATGCGCAGTTCTCAAGTTTGCAACTCAGGTGTAAGATTTCACCGAACTTCACACGTTGTACTGCGTCGCTTAGTATTTCCGACGCTGCGTTGATCTTTTCGCATCATGCACAATCCTACTTGACTTTTATAGTTTCGCAGCATAAAGCATTCCCCGTCACTGAATTCTCAAACCAGTGTTTTTTACATTCCCATCTATGTAAGCGCCCCTGACTCATGCCAGCCCCTACAGAAGGACCAACTTATGAACTGGGTTTCGGTAGCTTAATAGCACTTGTCTTCGATACTTCAACGTAGAAATATAAACTAGAATATTCAAAATGTGTAAACTTTCAGACTTGTAGATACATATATAAAATATAAACCCCCAGTTCGATAGGTTAAAAAGTAGAATGAGTGGTTTCACTAGTCCCATATGGTTTATGTCGCGCCTCCCTCTTTGTTGAATACACATCACACAGGCATTTGAATAGGTATATAACATTGTAACGTTGGTTGTTGATCACATTTGGCTGATCCTTAGGGGATTTATGAAAAGATTTTTCAGATTTTAAAGCTCGGCCAACTGAATAGCTAATCAAACTTCACCAACACCTCCCATTGTGTCTCTCCATATGCTAGGATTATGTATTCTAGCAATTTTCAAGGCCACTTCAACTCTGGTCGTAAAATACATTATGCATCAACTCCAAAAACAATTCTATTTTCTTTAAAGTGTTCCTAATGTTACTCAATTCCAAAGTCAGCCTTGTCTTCAATCGTTTCTGAGGGCTCTCAGAACAGAAATTTGGTTGCAAGTTCCAATTTCGTCCTTACTATGGACAACACTGTCAATGCAATGACTAATCAAGTAATTGTTATCACTGCAATCATTGTTTTGACGACTCTTTCACTAAGTTCTCAACTAAGAGTCGTTGTGATGTACTTTACCGTAGATTGTATTCTTGCAACGATGTCTTATAAATAAAGTCTGTACAGACGGCATATAGATATATTCTAAATATTCACGTATACCAAAGGCGCGGATCCAGAGAGGGGCCAGGAGGCCATGGCCCCCAAACGTTAAAATTTCGAAGTGTTAAATTTGGAGTAAAAATCTTTCAAGACATGTCATATAAAATAAATAGATAAATAAGATAAGAAAAGTAAACGCATAAACAGATAAATATAATAAAGAACAGTTATATGTACGTACTTAACAAACTGGATTACATTACATTTGATTGTGAACCTACTTGCAAATCAAATGATCTATGAGTGTAAGTGAAATTAGAACAAAATCGTTGCTAAATCCTACTTAAAAAGTAACTACTGAGAACAAAATTCTGCATATGTCAAAGTTATATAAATATG
>JAAAKL020013095.1:0-12654 GCA_010016065.2 Carybdea cf. marsupialis auct. non (Linnaeus, 1758)
TATGTTATTCATTCACATTTTAATCCGTTGTATGTTCATTATTCACACACTAATCATTCGTATGTTCATCATTCATATACCAATCCTTTGTATGTTCATTACTTGCATATTCATCATTCACGTGTTCATCATTCATATGTTAATCATTCACATATTAATCACTTTAAATGTTAATCTTTCGTATGTTAATCATTTATATGTTCATCATTCACATGTTCATCATTCGTATGTTATTCATTCACATTTTAATCCGTTGTATGTTCATTATTCACACACTAATCATTCGTATGTTCATCATTCATACACCAATCCTTTGTATGTTCATTACTTGCATATTCATCATTCACATGTTCATCATTCATATGTTAATCATTCCCATTTTGATCCGTTGTATGTTCATCATTCATACACCAATCCCTTGTATGTTCATTACTTGCATGTTCATCATTCATTCATACACTGAGAGCTTTACGTTAATAAGTTGGTACGATAATCATTCTTCCTTTGATCGATTTTACAACACTAAAGCCCTGATTGTTGATCTGCTCATCTTTCATAACTTTGATCTTTTATACATTGGCCATCCCTATGCAATCATTCATAGGTAGACAGAGAGTGATATTTAGCTGATGCTGTTTAATAGTTTGGAAATTAGGTTGGGTGGAATGCAATTGAGAGTTTACCTGAATCTTCTAAACAGTTTGCACCAGATCAGTACTCTATTTCCCTAAAATAATTGCATGCCTGGTGTTTACAAATTATTTCAGATTATTTTCTTTATTCCATCACTTTATTCCTACACGATACCATTTAAACATATTATTATCCTCCACTTCGATATTCTCTCTGTTGAGAGATGAATTTTTCTATAGGTAATCTCTTTGTTAGTCGAGGGAATGCTATATGCAGAACTATCTTGCAATGCTAGCATCCTGTCTTCTTAAGGCAAGCTTTTATTGTCATGGCCTCTTACCTTCTTCGCTGCTCTTCACGTTTCCATCGTTTTGCTGAAGTCATTATATCTTTTCCTGACTTCCATTTTATATCTAAGTGTACGTTTCTGCCATTTGAAAGAAATGAACTTGCTTTCTTACAACATTTTAACCATAAATCAAGCTATGCAGACTACTTGTTGTGCAGTATTTTTTTCCCCCCAATGCGTACCTTTCAACACAACCTTTAACTTTATATAGTATAATAAAAAAATTACAATTCATGGAAATAGATTCTTATCAGTAAAATACTTGAAACCAAGGGCTTACTAGTTCAATTAAGGTAGTAATTGTGGACCTTGCAATATTGATGCTAAGCGGGCTCAGTGATATTTCAGCCAATTAAAAACAGTCGTCATCAGGAAGCTATAGTGCAGCGATCTCATATCTAGGTCCTACGAAATACGAACACAAATAATGTTTTCCGCAGCCGTAACTTGTTTAGAGTCTGGTCAAGTGAACAATTATTTTCGCCGTTTTTAACTACGACTTCTAATAAATACAAAGTATAACTAGTAGCAATATATGTACCGTTCTTCTTGGTGAAGTTTGCTAAGAGTTCCTAACTATGCCTGTTACAAAGGAAGGAGTCTCGTGGGAAGATAAAGGTCTTGAGCCACTGATCTACTGAATATGTACAGATTTTCCTAGGGTAATATAAGTCAACAGTTATCAATATTCGGACTCCTCTTTTCACCAAAAAGAATCGGTAAATTTTTAAGCTATCAAAACCATGCTGCATTTTGTCTCACAAATACATCAGTAAAGTGTGTCGATTCAATCTAAAAGCTTACATTTTTTCGCGATTTGATTAGTTTGTGTCATCGGCTACCATCGAAAAGTAGAAATGAGTTCTACTTTTCGACCCGTTGCATTTTCTGCCTTAGCTACAACAATATTGCACCATAATCATGGGGAGCGGCTGAAAAAGTAGCGACTACCATGATTTTGCTCCTAGTAGAGATCGGGCTTAAGAAAGACACCACAAGCAATGTCGCAACATTTTGTTTTGTTTCCGCTTTAAGGTATCACATGTTTTTCATGGTATTGCAATGCAAAGTCCGTTTAAGAGACGCCCTGGCATCTGAGTTTATAAAAGGTTTCTTTGGTGTACACATGATTGTCCTTTGAAAGCTGTACTCTCCAAATATAACCTTCTTATCTATGTGTAAACAGGTTAGAAATATTTAAGATCTTCCAGAATTTTTCACTTCAGTCTACGACAGACTGTTATCAATTTCTGTTGTAAAACACATCGGATAAATATCAGTCATGTAATAGACTCAACCAATTCTGTTTCTTTGGCAGCAAGTAACTCGTATCTAGCCTCTTGTGATAAAAATAATATGTCGCTTGATAAGCTTGTCACCATTATCACTTCCGCCTAAAATAATCTTGTTTGGAGTCTTCATAGCCTAGAAAATCAGACACATGTCAACAGTCGTTTCGCTATTTATAGCTTTGCCAACGAAAAAATCTTCCAAACCCTTGTCTGATTTCAAACAAAACTTTCCTCAGAGTTGATAACAAGGTATGTTCCAAATTGTCCCCAAGGAAGAGTAATTTTTTCTCTTTTCCCTGTAGGTTCCTGTGTAATGCATGTAAATTTCCTTACTTTCCGCGATTTAAATATAAGCAAAGAGTTTGACTTTTAGAACATTTTTGCAAAGTAACCAGAACAGCATTTTATTTGGATTGTAAGATAATCAATCGCCTTTAAAATATATTACACCAATTGACTTTATATTCAGTTCCAGGTGCCTTCAACGGAGTTTTTCCTTGATAAATGCCGCAAAAAATACTGCAGATTTATACATTAAAATAACCTTTTCTCTTTCTATTTTCATGCTATACGACTCATATTTGGTATTCCAGTCTTCCAAAATACTGTTACAAGTTTATTTAACAAACGTATTCCTGTATTGTAGAGTTAAGGGGATGTTGATGCTGGGCTTGACCATGTGATGTCTAGAGTATGTGTGAGTAAATGTGTGAGTCGATCACAGTTTTTAACCCATAACCACTAGCTCATGAGTCCATCCCCCGAACCCACCTGCGGTTGCCTTTGTGCTCTAAACTGTCTTACCTTACCAATTTTAGAGTTTTCAGACGCCTTTGGTGTAGAATTAAGAGTCGCTAAAGTTGACCTTGTGGATACGCTTTTATTGCAACTTTTATGTGCGCTACCAGTGTATTACCTTGACAGCTACTCACTTTAGTGGAGCGGTAATGTCATTGTTTTAATCTCCTCCCGTCAGCATTACTGCTGTGCATTTAATCGATTTTCTTATTTGTTAAAAGCTCGTTTCTTCGGCCTGCCTTGACGCTATCGTCTTCCTCCTTCGTTTGCCTCATATAGTGTTCAAGGATCTGAATGGCAAAGCTTGAGGTCCCTCCTTCTCAGGTCAATTAATTCATTGTTGAGGTGATAAATTGATATATCGGTGTTGGGAAAAGACAACAATCTTATTGTTCGCCATTGACGTTCTTACTAATAGGGCAACATAAAAATTGAATTTTTTTTCATAATTCAAACATCTTCAAAATAGTGACGTCACACTTTCCGTCCGCATTGGCCATGTCAGTAGAATGACGAAATAAACAAAGCTCATGCAAACAGTAACGGGTGGTAGAAAAGCTGTTTGTTGGTTATATCTTTGGTAAGATAATTAGGGTAAATAGGAACGTTGCCATTAAGTTTACCTTAACAAGGATTAGCTCCTGCCTCCAACTACATGGGACTGAAAAGATAGCTGAGGGGATTGCAACAAAGCAGTTTACAAACGTAAACTATGTTTCAAAGTACACATTACAGAATATCTTTAAAGTGAATCTATCACTAATTGGCTATCCATTTTGCTCCCTACTGATCTCTTCACACACGTGCAAAGGCAGAAAACTATAATCCCCCTCCCCCTAACTACTATAATGACCTCCCACGTCATCGAGTCTACCACGTACTTTATATCGATCTATTGATATAATAACTTAAAATATAAACTCTTTGATATGTGAGAGTCATGATAAATATGTACATTTCTTGCCAACTATTAGGGTTTTGTATAATGCTACCTGAAAAGATAAGTAGCATCTGGCAAACTGTAGTTGTCATAAAGTGTGTAGACAGCCTTATTGGATCTCTTATCTATTGAGATTCTTAACAGTAAAGATTACATTATTTCGCACGGTAAAACTACATTTATTGTGCGTAACTTATTCCTAGTGCGACCCGCATTTGCTATTGCTAAATGACAACTTTACTACACACCGTACACCTAGTGATCTGTCAGTAATGCTAAGCGAACAATTAAGGTTTGAAACATGCTAGAGAAATCAAAAAGTATGTCACCAACGGGATCCGATTCTCTAGTATCCATCCAAATCATCCTTTAAAATTCTCTCTTCTTAAAAATAATTAAAGTAGCCACCTGTTACTTTCATATTCTTTCCGTTTGGTGTGATTTACGGGAGGAATGGGGAGGAATTGGACTCAGTCACAGCACCCAAACTTTGTGAACTTTAAACAGAGAGGGTCTAATCCACCGATCTTTTAAAGAAGGCTTTGCGGTTCTTCCACACGTGTCAATTGCCTTTAAGAGTAGACTTTCGTGCTCAGATCTAAGAATAAAATTCACTGTGTATATAATATCCAACTTAACAAAAAATTTTCTCTTCAAGAACAGTATCTCCATATCTATTTCCCTGTGCAAAAAGACACTAAAACAAAAATAAATAGAAATTCGCTTTGTAATGCTCCTCGTACAAATGAATATCCGTTACAACAATTATGAAACGGTAAGAGTAAGCTCTGCCCCTTTGTAACTCCAGGTAAATAAGAAGGCGAAACGTGAAGAAATATATTTCATGTCTTCAAGTGCTGCCCGATCATACTTACCTTAGTGCATGTGTGTATTAAACAGGACGTCTTATTATTTAAGCGTAACAAAGAAATAGGTGAACAAAAATTAAGATTCCCAGGGTCGAGACAAAATGCAAACCCAAAAATGATCCCTTAAACAATTTCACGGATCGCCGAGAAGCAGGAGATTGAGGAGGGAAATGACAAGATATAAAACCCAATCATAATGAATAATTGCTTATATTTTGAAAACTCAGCCATGAAATTCGATTACCGTCTAGTAACATATGGGTGTCGGGGTATCTTTCCTTTCCAAACCAGATATTAAATAATATTAGATTTTTTACCTGCTTTCCTCAAGAGATGTGCAATTATTTTTCTATTAGTATGATTACTTTGCATCGATGCTTCTTCGACAGTTGTTTTTATTAATATGCTTATCTCATGATGAACATTATGTAATGCTGGTGCACAAGTTCAAACTCGTTTCCTTTTCATTTATATTGTCGGGGCACCATGCCGAAGATAGTTCAGCTGTATCTTTTAAATGTTCTCACGCTAAGTTGAAAGATATCCAAACGAACTCACAAACTGACAATAGACATATTGCACCCTTTTAGAACGTACTATAGTCAAAGCAAAAGCGGATATAGCATTTCTCGAAATCAAAAACATTTTTAACAAGCCAATTTACAAACATAGATACATCCGAATTTTCTCCAAATGTATTCAGTTTTCGTAAGTTTGATACTTAAAGTGTCAAATTTATGTGAAAAGCAATTCTTCATCTACTATATCTTCTTATTTTATCCGTAATCTCACAACTCCGTGCAAAGTAATCATTGATCTCTGAAAAAAGATTGGATCGAGCAATCCCATTGATTCTAACAGCTAAGAAGTGTGGACACGAATATCAGTCCCTCAGAGGTTAAAATAGCGCGGGAAGGTTCGTCATGCTACGTAACATTGTTTACAAACTTCCTTGACGAGGACTAAAATATCGTCTAACGACTGACCTCGATTTGAGACGGAAGATGCTCCATCCAGTGCTTTTTAGCGATCAGCAGAAGTAGTGCATTCCTTATAGACTTGATCTGGAACTGACTGCTAGAATGCAAATCCAACCGTCTCACAACATCTTTGTTTCTATAATATAATGATACTTTTTTTTAATAGGAAAACTGCAACATAATGATCCATAATGGCATCTAAATTGAAAGTGTAAAATATTTTTATATCGTTCATGGCCCGTGGCTACACGCGACAGAATTTGCGAAACACTGGACCATCATTATGATGTAAGAATTAAGCTCATCGAACGTTTGTTTCAGTCTTGGCCTGCATTCTGTTACTACCATTTTCCTCCCTCTGCTAATTTTTGAAAGTTTGGAAAGGTATCTACTTTAATAATCAGCTTCTGGCAGCTGCAGAGTCTTCGTCAAAAATTTACTTATGTTGAAAGCTCGAGTTGGGAAGGATAACAAAACTAAGAGAACACTACTTGCCATATTTGTAAAATGACATTATCCAGGGGTGGCTACTTGCCATAGGGAGATTCAATAGGTTTATGTATACTGTAAATTGGCGTAACTCCCGTTGCAACCCACTGTCGATTGTTTTGATAAAAACAAAGACGTATTGATCTCACATTCCCTTACTAAGCGTGAGAGGATGGATATCGAGCAATACCAAAAATTGACACCCTTTTCATATACCAAGTGCCTTGCTTGATTTTGCACACGCATCTTCGTCATTATTCATTAAAATACTACATTGATTATGTCCATGGCTCTAGATGCATCAAGTAGTTTTACTTCCCTAATTTTTATACATTTTCTCCCTGAACAACCGTTAGTCTTTTCCAATATAACGCTGTAAGGTAACCACGTCTTTTTTCAACTCGCTTTCAACTGGTACAGAGCCACAATAATTTTTAGGTTATAGTCCTCAATTGGAGGTATAATAAACTACTTTCCATATGTAATATTAGTATTAAATCTCCCAGCAGGGCATCCATGTAGTTACTGGGAAAACAAAAGTTCCTATTAATTCGTTCTCATGTTAGTAATTTTCTGTTAGTAAATGCGTCCAATTTGAAATTAAAGAAGTACAGAAATTATAACTTTTCTCAGTGAGAATAAAGAAAGCCATTTGAATCCTCTGGTTCAAAAGATTTATGTTGCATGAGTCAGCTGCAATTCTTAATGTGTCAGCATAGAAGTGTAAAATTTCTCTGGTATCAACAACGTAACGCTGCTTGGTACCAATAGCATAATCAGTTTTAGCTAAAAGACATTAGATTATTCATACGAAAGTACAAAATTACCCTTTAAATTCAATTGCCTGAAACCTAACGACCATATGCTATGAGCATATAATGAGCAAGACAAAGTGAATCTGCAAGACACCTCTTTAAGCCCCAGCAGGGGGAAACAATGACCCGTATCAAGTTTCAAGAAGGCCTTCTACCAACTACTTCGTCTTTTCAATTTATCTGCAAATGGTCTTATGTCATTATCCACTTAGCAACATGTAGGGTATTCATATTCCATCTAAAGCCCAAGAAAATTTCAGTAGAACGATACAACAGAAACGTACAGCGTTATCTGGTAAGCACTAAAGACTCATCTCTTGAGTAGAAACAAAGCTGCAAATGTGTCTGCTATCTTTTAAAATCGAAGCGAAGAAGGCAGACGATTCTAATAAGATTGGTTTGACAAATCATAGCATACTCGTTGAGAAGTATGCGACAAGAAAAATACAAGAGACAAAAACTGCATTGTATTTATGGAACCAAAACTGCTTTATCGCTAAAAGAACTGTACATCGCTAGCAGGTATTTCTAAAGCAACCGAGCTTGTTGATCGTGTTTAAATTTGCAGCGTAGATTAAGACACATTTTTGACCGTATCCTAGTAATTGATAGTAGTTTTATTAAAATTTCAGTTCCATATATTCATTCTGTAATTTTACAGAAAAAATGAGCTTCAATATTGTACATAATAATACTAATGGCAAAAATAATGATCATGGATAAGGATATGAACTGGAATAGGTTGAAACAAGTAGGATTAAGGAAAGAAGCACAGAGCACTGTATTTACAGCGCTTGTGGAAACAGTGGGAGCCAATTCTGTAAATAACACCACTTATAACGAAAATGTATCAAGAGAATGCACTGTGTGGAAAAGCGGATGAAATGATTGTACACATCGTGTCTGGGTGCCAAACGCTAGCACAAGGACAATATAAAGGCTGGGGACATTACAAGGTAGCTTCAAATTGTTCACTGGAAGTTATGT
Organism: Carybdea cf. marsupialis auct. non (Linnaeus, 1758); assembly: GCA_010016065.2. NCBI lineage: Eukaryota > Metazoa > Cnidaria > Cubozoa > Carybdeida > Carybdeidae > Carybdea > Carybdea cf. marsupialis auct. non (Linnaeus, 1758). The sequence continues at coordinate 8,153 of JAAAKL020013095.1, forward strand.
CGAAAAGACAGACATATCGACTGGAGCGTAACCGACCAGAAATTGTTTTTGAAAGCAAAAGGGATCGATTTTGTTTGTTAAATGTCCTACCCTATGCTTGAGATATCCTGCCGTTACAAGAACTAATAGGAAAGGGAAAATGGAGTCGTATCAAAAGAGATGTCAAGAGGCTCTGGAATATGGAAATTAAGATCGAACCAATGATTATTGGAGCTCTGGGTACTATTGGAAAGAACTTTGAGAACTGGCTAAGGACAATTGAAGCTGAGTGCCGCACAAAACTTTTACAGAAAGCTTGTCTTTTGGGAAAGATCTTCAGAAAAGTATTGAATACATAAAGCCAAGGGTCCTGGAAAGCTATCCAGTAGTTATCCGGCAATCAACGTCAACTCCTAGCGAACATTGAAAATTGAACAACAGTTCTAATAAAATTATATAATGGTAGTAACTACATGGGAACGGGAAACCACCCCTGTAAATGTGCTCTCTTCCCAGGCCATTGCTTACTCTGGCTGGGTAATCGGCTGCGCTCGAAATCGAGTATGCCACAAAAAACCCCAAGAAATCCCAAACGATATGGAAGAGCACTAAAACAACAGTAGAACACTAGTAACAGTGTTATATAGAATAAATATCAGTAGATATACTTTATGTAGGTAAATATGTCATTTAAACTTACTAACATAAACCTCAGGTGAACAAGAAGTAGACGCGGCGAAGAAGGTCGACAGGATGCAATATTCAAAGATGGCAGATGATTTTGTTCTTTATGAGGCATTTTAAATCAATTATAGACCTGCAACGTAAATAATGTGCACTTGATTCTGTTCTATTTAATTGAGGAGCAAGGAGCGGCTACTCCAACGTTAGCAAATGGGCTTGCACGAAGCTAAAACATAAATAGAGCACTGATCTCAAAAAAAGTATATATATATAAAATAAGATGAATTTTCCACAAACTCAAAGTTAAGGAAGGAAATCCATGTCATTATATTAATTATTTCCGTACATACAGGATTGAGAAATACGACTTAGAGAGATTCTTTTTTGATACTCAGTTTGATGGGATATTTTCCAGTTTAGTTTCATTTGTTTCTATGAAGGGGCCATTAGAGAAACAAGGTCAATTTGAAGCTTTTAATGCTATGTTGCCAAATATAGCATGCTGTATAGTGAATGATGAAATGCAAAATGTAAATCATTTGTTCATATGCCTTAACCAATACCTCTTGCCTTAAATTGCTGGTTACGCATACATCGATGTTCCAATAACCCAACTAGTTATATCTACTCAAGATATACCCCCTCCAAATTCCCTCTTGTTCGGCCAGGTCTGGATGGTCAAAGGATAGAAGTAGTAGTGAATAAATTCTCATTGCTCAGCGGAGGAGTTGATGACAACCAACCTGCCACCCTCCCCTTCCCTCTGAAAGCCATTTAGATGCATATGACGGCATTTAGAAAGCATTATATATTTCAGAGGAACTGTACAGTTCAATGAATGCATTTACATGATTTCAGTTTCTTCATGTAAACTGTACATTTCAATGAATGCATTTACATGATTTCAGTTTCTTCATGAAAACTGTACATTTCAATGAATGCATTTACATGATTTCAGTTTCTTCATGTAAACCGTACATTTAAATGAATGGATTTACATGATTTTAGTTTCTTCATGAAAACTGTACATTTAAATGAATGGATTTACATGATTTTAGTTTCTTCATGAAAACTGTACATTTCAATGAATGGATTTACATGATTTCAGTTTCTTCATGTAAACCGTACATTTAAATGAATGGATTTACATGATTTTAGTTTCTACATGTACACATGTTATGATATTGATGACTATGAATCATTTTATTATTAATTCGTTAGTATTATTCATACAGAATATATATATATTAGGGTCATATACATGGGTACCATGTGTTCTGTTCCGTATCAAACATAGTAAATGTAAAGTAAAATTAAATATCATATTAATATATCAAATAGATAAAGCCTTAGTATAGAGCATTAAAATCATTCAAAATATTAAAAGTACCAATAAATAGGCTAAGGGGTGAATTCTCTTCAAAATAAGAAACGACCACACTTCAGCGAAGTACTAAATTAAACCTCTACGTATCTTTAACCCCGGTTTGTTGTTATTAGGTACGATTTTACAAGTAAGAAACTCTTAAAGATATTTATGTTTTTTGCGTTGACGAATTTCTTCAAGCTCAAATTACTCTTGAACTATTTCACACCTGGCAAACAATACTCGGTCTGGTAAAGAATTTTAATGAAACACAGATAACAAAATTAAGTGTTGGAGATTAAAGAAAACAAATATCCTCTAACGTTGTAAAAGCTTATAAGTAACATCCTTTTCATAGTAAATAAATGAGCTTTTGACGTCCTTACCTCGCTATTGGGAAGGGGAAACATTCTTTAATTTGAAGAGACTCTTTATAGACACAGGGTAACGCAGCGAGTATAACAAATGCTTAGTGTTTTGAGTTGTAGAACACTTCTACGTCAAGAATGACTAATTTAAAAGATGAAGTCGGTGTCGGTCTTAAAGTAGAGCAGAGATCAGAGGGATGCTTTGCCTTCGTATTCTCGCATTCCTTCTCACCCAAGCAGAAGAAGAGGGTAAAGACAAAGATATTCTGAAACTCTTTATAGATTTTATTGGACAGTAGCAAATAGACAAGGGCCGTAGCTATTTGCCATCGTTGATAAATAAATTCCTGACGTAGATTATCTTTTCCATTAAGCATATGTCAGGTATCAATTTAATCATTTATCATACTCTATTACATTTACGTTTTTGTTATTATACATAAATTATGAGCACCATGAAAATCACAAACAATGTATCCGGGTAAAAAGAGGTATGGCGACCCTACTTTCACCTGTCTGTGCCATTTGTAACCTCTACTGCCTTCGTACCCTCTCAACCGTTGTCCTTTAATATCTTCTTAGGCCATTCTTAAATGATTACGGACATTTCAAAACCAAATATTGCAGTTTCAATATATTTGTCTCTTCGGTTGCTAATACAATATCGGGCCCAGTTTCTCTAGCAAATATTGCCCAACATTATATCCCCCGCTTCTCCCTATCTACTTTGGAACAAGCGATGAAAAAATTACAAATAAACGCACTGTCAGGCCAGCGGGAAAAGTATATCGACTTGCAGAAAAATTTCAAGAAATTAACAGAGTGACTGAGAAGCTGGTTCCGTCCACAACTATGACCTCTACCTTGATGTTATTGACAAAGGTTTTGTTAAGGCAGGCTGAATTTCAATGATGACCTACGTCGCTTGGGCACAGAATTACAGCAAATCACAAATCAGTGCAGTAATATTCAACTCAATTCTGTTATAAGGAAGGAAGATGTCAACCCTAAATAGCAAATTCGCTATTAATGGTAGGTCGTTATTGATCGCTCATGAAAGAACAGCTGAAATGGAATTCCATATGGACTTGTGTTCGCGGAACTGTTATGAATTATCAAGAGCATAGAAAGCTTAAGCAAAAGAGTTGATCAAAAGTGTATGAAATTTGATAACGGCTCATGATTATTCATAGTATGCGCTTGCATATTTGGTGGATGGTATATCAAAGCGAGTACTTTTTTCCAGAATATTGTTAAGGAAGCTCTTGCCACTGTGTACCTTTTCTTTATGTAGAAGATTTAGAGCAAAATTTCAGAGAGAAATCACAAAGGGATTCGATTTATACATGCTTTTGAAAGGGAGGAGGTATCGCTTTTGCCATTTACAGTTATTCCGCTCTGAATAATGCAGAAGTAAGATTAAGTTACTCTTTCTGCCTCAGAAGTTAATCACCGTCAACTTTAGAGCATAAAATCTAATTAATTCAATGGGTCAGCCTTTGACTAAGTTTTTGAGGGCTCAGGATGTCGTTTTACTTGAAAAACACCACAGGTTTAGGAAATACGTGCAAAATGCTTGGAATATGATGTTTGTCATTATTACTAAGCACATGGTGTGTCAGTTTTAGAAATAAGTAGAGATATACTATTCCCTTTCTCTCGAAAATCATGCGCTAAGAAAATCACCCGGATTTATGTAAAATGGCAGAAATAGACATGCTGAAATTTTTGCTAGACTATGGTAGTAGTTTACTCTTAAATATATTGTTAAAAGGAAAACTATTAAGGTTGCTCGGGTATGAGTGGTATTTTGGGAATCCAACGGCTTGATGCCACTTGCATGAGCGTAAAAGTGGTTCGGAGGTGTCAGTTGATATCACCATCACCGTCATCTTAATTTGTCAGATAGCTTGTCAAATAGTTGAGCATACATGACTCATATTGATCGGAAAGGTTTTCAATATTCATGACACTATATTCCTTAGTAAATATGCAGTTATGTATATATATATATATATATATATATATCAGGGACGTGCTGTCACTGAATGTAATACGCATGCAGCAGACAAAAAGGGCGTGGTCACAACAATATGAAATATTAT